>BJCN01139592.1:0-13848 GCA_018326445.1 Flaveria brownii
TTACTTTCTATCAATAGTCGTCGTTTATTGCATATAAAAAAAATATTATTCTTCAACAATTTAATAGCCTAATTACTTAAAGAACCAATTAAAAAATCACATCTCATATTATACAAATTGCAAACTAATACATAAAGAACACAGGAATCCATGATCTTGATTATTTTTTTTAATATGTCTAACACTTTTCTGATTTTACTATATAAAATACAATTTAAAATTTTTATTAATAAAAATAATAACACAATTAGTTAACCAATTAACAAATTACATGAACAATGATCGCATTCGTTCATTTGTCTTCGTGAATGTTCGGTAATAAGAAATTTCGTTTGTTTTGATTAAACGAATGAACATGAACAAAGGTAACGTTCGTTCACAGTTAATTAACCTAACTTCTATACTTTATAATTGTTTATATTTGTAAGTGTTCAGTTGCGAACCAATACATAAAGAACACATAGAAATCCATTATCTTGATTATTTTTTTAATATATCTAACACCTTTCTGATTTTACTATATAAAATACAATTTAAAATTTTTATTAATAAAAATAATAACACAATTAGTTAACCAATTAACAAATTACATGAACAATGATCGCATTCGTTCATTTGTCTTCGTGAATGTTCGGTAATAAGAAATTTCGTTTGTTTTGATTAAACGAATGAACATGAACAAAGGTAACGTTCGTTCACAGTTAATTAACCTAACTTCTATACTTTATAATTGTTTATATTTGTAAGTGTTCAGTTGCGAACCAATACATAAAGAACACATAGAAATCCATTATCTTGATTATTTTTTTAATATATCTAACACCTTTCTGATTTTACTATATAAAATACAATTTAAAATTTTTATTAATAAAAATAATAACACAATTAGTTAACCAATTAACAAATTTCATGAACAAGGGTAGTGTTCGTTCATTTGTCTTTGTAAATGTTCGGTAACAAGAAATTTTGTTTGTTTTGATTAAACAAATGAACATGAACAAAGGTCACGTTCGTTTATTTCTAGTTAATTAAGGACAAAATAATAAACTTAACTTAAAACATAAAATGCAAAAAAATAAAAAAATACAAACATTGTAGCCACCGACCAATGCGGTTAATATATTATAATATCAACCGCACTAGTGGAAAGTGTTAACTTTAAAATATTTACTTAGAAATTATAAATTTCAACTAAATATATATTAATCTTAAGACCTTAAAAACTAGAATTTTATCTTACTATAAAATATGTTTATTCTCTTGAAAAATAATATTACACGATAATCGATGAGAAGAAAAAGCTCAAACATTAAACAATTATTTTATCTTTTGTAAGTTTTTTTTACTTTTTCAACTTGTCAGTTAAATCTGTGTCATAAAAAGTCAAATCAATATAGTGTATAAAATCAGATGATGTACAAATCGCAACACCCTCTTTTTAAACAAATCATGCGTATCATTCTTACATCAAATGAAGGCTCCAAAAACAAAATTTGAATTTAAATTTAATACCCAATTATTATTATAACTATTATTATTTATCTATAACGGTATCAAACAAGTAAATTTAATACCTTTTTATGTTAATAAAAATAACAAAATCTCATAACTAAAAAAAAGCTAAAAGCATGTTCATTATGGTGTCATACCTAAGAACACATATGGACTAACATTTGAAGTTCATGTCTCTCCAATGATACATTGTCAACATTCAGACCTTGACTTTCAACTACAATACAGCAAAAGACCAATATCAAGTAGGAACAAGATTGTGACCTTCATCTGAACCTCCTACCAACAGGAAACAAACAATGATTGCAAACAAAACAATGAGACCACTAAGAATTCTCAGACGAGAAAACCTTAGGATGCCTTTAGTTTCAGGAATAAGTTCTTGGCAAATGTCTTCAGTAGAAGACACCGATTCTGAAGTATCATAAAACTGTTCATTTTCTTGAGTGAAACCGTCACTGTGATCACATAAGAACGCATTTTTATCGCACTTTGGTGTACAGTTCAGATTAAATTTGCTCAACAAGGGGCTTATTAAACTTTGACGTTGCGAGCTTTGGACTCTTTGACTTTGGTTCTCCGAGAGGTCAGAGTGTACCTCATTTGAAGCTTGAAGAGACTTCACAAGCTGTCTTGGAGTTGTAAAAAGTTTAACATTGTCAAGATTTATATAGGATCGTGATCGCTGCAACAAGAGTTAGAAGCATAAGATAAATGGAATGATAAAAGATAACAGTAAATTCGCTATATTCACCTGAGGACTAGGAGTTGCGCTTTTCTGCAAGAATCTTGAAAACCAATTTGCATAATTGCCGTGATCTTCAAAAAATCCATCTGCATAATCACTTTTATGCTCAGGGTTTTCGACTACGCTTCTGGGAGTAGAATTCTCACCTGAAAATGATTCGTTTTTAAGTGAACCATCCTCCCCACAATTTTCATACCTCCAAAGCTTTCGGTTTACACTTCTGTCAGAATCAACTTCTTGAGATAAACCACTAACCGAATAAGGTGAATCGACTGTAGGACTATACCCACCAAAAGAACCCATGGTTTGTGATTCATGTGATGTAGTAAGACCCCTTTGACCGCTTCTATTCCCATACTTTGACCCCTTTTCAATCAAAATTCTTCTAGCTGTTTGTGTTGCTTCAAAGGCAGCTCCTTTAACATATGCCATTTGATCGTCATCACACTTCTTCATTTCCTCAATTACTAAGCTAAGTTCTGATATTATACATTTATAATCCAAACATTTCATCAAAAAGTTAATCATTTGAATGGTCATCAATCGTTTTTGAGAAGTACCCTCAGAAGCAGGTATATTCAAGATCTTGATACCAGACAGGACTAACAACCTTGCATACGCCTCAACAGTTAGACTGTTATGTTTTGCTAAAGACATAACTAACCCCATATGTGAACTTGTCATCATAGGTTTCTCCAAAGCCCCAACAACTCGTTGACACACCTCGTTGACCATCTGACTCGAAGCAAACCGCCAGTTATCTGACTCCACAAGAGCCTTTAAACATAGGGCTGCACCAGAGGACAAATTCTCATGGGTAGATAAAAGAGAGTCTGAAAGCGGTTTACAAAGAGAATGAATAATTCGTCGTTTCTTGTCATCAGGTGTGGTGGGATCCATCCCATATCTAGCAATAGCAGGCACCACCTTTGAGCAAGCTTGATGAAGAGCAAAAGAAGCTACACTCGATGTCAAGTTTTTGATGATGGTGGACATGATATTGTCAATTTGGGGTACAATTTTTGTGCCATGAACACGAGCAAGAACTTCATAAAGTGAGATTGTGTATTCACCAGATGTTAATCCAGTTTCTTTAGTCTCGGAAACTTGAGCAAGAAAGATTGGAATCGCCTTCAAATCCAAGTCTTTGACATATGATTTTATCGCTTTCATGGCTGATTTCCTACTATCAGCATCTTTATCAAGATTTTCCAATTCTCTCTTAAGCACAGGGCTTAGATATCTTCCCATTTGACACACTGTAAAAGAAAACCAAACAAAAAAAACATAACTGTTTATTATTCTGCATATTAATGTTGACAGATGTAAATGATGCTTCTCACAAGATGTAATCCACTTACATTTGAACTAAAGGTTGCCCTTTCAACCCATATAAATACAAACGGGTCTTATATCTTTAACGCTTCAAATGAACTAAGCTAAAAGTTTTAAGTAAAAAAGAAACGTGTCAAATGGTTCAAGGTACTCGAACAGATCAAAGAGCATCAAGAACGTAGTCAAATGCATAAAACCTCCCCAATCTCCTAACTAAAAAGAGATCTTAGATTATTGCTGTAATATTTTACATTTTATAATCATACATAGCACACTGATTATATATAACTTTTAAAAAGATTAACAAAAAAGTGTCTGTGGGTCTACCCAACCAAACGCATACTAGTAACATAACCAGAACCATATATAAACAGGAACCCAAAACATAATGTAACAACTAACAATCCAATTAATAAAACAAATGTTTCACTACAATCAGGTTTAAACCACCAGTAGCCAATTCTTTTGCTTAGAACACCATAAATTTAACACCACAGCAAACATCCATCCCATTATAACTCAATCCCATCGTAATTCATTGTTAATAGTAACTCAACATGAGCCAAACTTACACCAAAACATAAAAACCAATCAACTAAATGTAGATTTTCCACTTCAAGAAAGACGATAATTAGATTAAACTGAATCAATGGACCCCTAAACGTAAATTTCTTTATGGGTATCTATAAACCCCTCAATGTTAGTCGAAAGACAACAAGAACAATTGATTTTAGACACAATTGAGTGAATATAGTACAAAAATACAGAATCTTTCAACGCTAATATGGAGATTGAAGATGTACCGGTGTGATATTGAAAATTGAAACCCGTAGATGCTGCAATCTTCGCCTAATTTGACAAGATGAAGGCGGGTTTCTTGAATCTTGACATTAAAGATTGAAACTTTTGAAATGGGAGGTAATTTGAATGAAGGGTGTGGATGTTCTTGAATGTATAAATACACTGTGGTATTCGTGTCACTGTGAATACTTATTAGCTACCCTCGATTGGATTTGGATCTGAGTATTTCCCCCCAATTCGTATTTTGAGTTTCCATTTCAAATTATACACCTGTTCAATTTTATAAACGTTGACTTTATCAATTAAAAATGAAATTTACAAAACAAGGGTGAAATTACAATATATAAAAACAATTATTTGATTAAAAAAAAACAATTATTTATATATTTGATTCATTTTAAATGTCAAAACACACGCTCATCTAGTCATATTCTTAAATCTATATCGTTGTTCACTACACAATCGATTCCCATTTCAATTCCATATCCTCTTAGTTTAAATAGAAATATGTGAAGAGTATTATAATTGTACGTAACAATTTTGTCATATAAGAAATCTTTTGTTTTGTAATGATAAGTTATATTTTATATTTTAATAATGAATTCATTCAAAGTATATATGAATTTACACATTGGTTTACTTTTTCTCCTTTATAAATAACCAATGTTTTGACATGTAAATTGAATTTTAATAATTATAACTATATTCTTTATAATTCATATAGATATTTTGATCAACAAACTCCTAATGTTTACTTTTGTTTTGAAGGGTGATCTCACTCATTTTTATTCTAAGTGTTCCTTAATTTTAGAAGTGTTATCAGCAATGAAAATAAAAGTTACAAGTGTTCTTTACAACAAAAGTAAATGTTTAGTTGGGTTTGGAATTTTAATATAAAATGACTCTTAATATACAGACACCCCACATTATAAATCGACATCACCTATACGTCTCGTATGGTATCATACGCGACGTATAGGGTCGAAGACACTTAATACGAGAATTATTTTAGGGGTTGTCAGAGAACTATACGTCTCATATAGCCCTATACAACACATGTAGGGATATATACGACGCGTATAACAAATTTCGACACTAGCTACGAGGAAAAATTCAAGGGGCTATCAAAGAGATTATACGCCCCTTATAGGGCTATACAACCCTCTCTATACGACGCTTATAAGCCTATACGACCCGTATAGAAATTTGGGGTGTTGATTAATATTTGGGGGTGTCTCAATATTCACACCCTATAAAATATTTTTGATAAAAAAAAGGTTAATATTGTCATTTCCCATAATTTTTTTTATGAATTTCATGAATGCATGGTGTGGTTTAATTTGAATCTTCCCGCGCTTTCTTTTGTACGTCCAATTTGTCTTTTGTTCTTTTCTCGTGGTCCAAATGAAGGAATATATACCAGATATATAACAAAAAATAAATTACCTCTCTATATAATTGATGACTTTTTGAATGTGTAGCAAAGCAGAACCACCTGAGCTTTTTTTTTACTATCTAAGGCTCTAAGCTATCTAAACTAAATTAGTGTTTGTAAATTTATAAATGATTAAGTGTTGAACTAATAATAAGTCTGAACCATTAAGTGTTGAACCATTAAAAGATCTGAACCATTAAAAGTTAATATAACGCTTAACTATTCAAAGACAAATTATATAACCAATTCAGATAAGAGGTCTTAGGGACTGTTTGATTTTAAAGACTCGGTCAGAAGTGACTGACCGAGTAAGAGCTTTCTTCAAATCTGACCGCGTAAGAGGAAAAATAGGCATGGGTCAGTGGCTTCGGACCGGTTCAGACGCGATAAAGTGAGAATCAAACACCCTGACTGACCAAAATGTCTGACTAGGTCAGTGGGTCAGACATTTTGACCCGGTCAGAAGCAAATCAAACAGCCCCTTAATCGTTTAACATAGATCTCTTAACCATTCAGTATTAATATAATGCTTAACCATTCGGAGGCAAATGTCTTAATCATTCAGACATTTGCCCGCGAAACAAACAGCCTAAACCATTAAGTGGTGGACCATTCAGACATCTGAACCATTAACAGACTGGTTCAGATACTTCCAAACATTCCTTGAATATTTTAGAGTTAATTACACGATTGGTCCCTATGGTTTTCCCATACTGTAATATTGGTCTCAGCTTTTAAGAAATCATAGGTTTGGTCCAAACTATTTACCTAACCATAACACGATTGGTCCCTTTCACTAACTTATGTTAAATTTTTCAGTTAAGTGAGTGTAAAAAGACTAAAAATACCCCTTAACTAAAAAACAAAATTGTAACCTTTCGAGTTTTTGTTAAATAAAAATTAACGCCGTTATATTCTTGAAAGAACCATTTTTGTCATTAATGAAACTATGTGGGTTACTTATACTTGTTTCTTTGTTTTACATTAATTATTTAATTTAAAAGTTAATAATTTAACTATTGAATTAAGCATAATAATAATAATAATAATTGTAATAACAATGATAACAATAATAACAATAAAGATAATATTAATCATAAAATAAGTTAAAAATAATAATAATAACAAAAAATATTCTTAATAAATGTTAATCTTGAAATAAATAAAGATAATATAAGTTTTATTACTTTAAAAACTTGTAATTAATAAGTATTTTACATAAATTAATAATATTTTAAACATCAGGGACCAAACCGTAAATTGATTTAAACTAGAAATTTAACTTTGTGATTAAAATAACCAATACCTAAATCACGGGGACCAAATTGTATAATGTTTTTTAACTTAAACCCCTCCCCCTCTCTCTCTCTCTTCCCCCACGTTTTTTCGGCCGTCGGCCGGTGGATCTCCGGTGCGGCGCCGGCGAGGCTCCAAACGGCCGATTTCAAGCCGGTTTTGACCCCAAACCGTTTCAAATCGATTCTAGAACACGTTTCAAACTTGAAATACACGTTTTAATTGTGTTTAAACGCCGGTTACAAACCCAATCGATCGTGTAAACGAAACCTTTTAATCATACAGCCGTTCGAGCATTAAAAGCTAATAATAATCAAAATTAATTGAACCTAATCGATCATCTATCTATCTCTAAACGTATACTACTTCCAATTTCACCTGAAACACACACAAACGTCGAATGCGATCACCACATTCACCACGATCTGCAACCGAGGTGTTCGTCAACCTATGAGCAATTTTAACAGAAATTGACAGAGGGCTTTCCATTTCTGAACCCGGTAAAAGCTTATTGTGCAACAAATTGAATTATTAACCTCGTTTGCAATCCGAACTAATCACGCCATAGTCGCGACTTTTCTTCGTCTTTTTCATCATCAATCCATCTTCATTCGGGCAAATTAAACATATACACACACTCGAAATTACATGGGGAATCAAAGCCTCATGTTTATTTCAGTAATCGTTATCGAATTAATCTTCAATTTGATCAAAGACGTTCTAGGGTTTATGTTATTTTGGGGTTTCTTTATAATTATGTTTATATGATTTAAAGACCATGACTTACCACGGCTGCGGCCCTGGTCTACTGGTTACATACACACATTCACAACTTGAGGTCCTGGGTTCGAACCCGGACACCCTCAACTAATTTTTTTGGCTTTTTCAGCCTTTAAAAAATTATAGAAAAATTTCTAAAAATTATAAAAATTAGTTTTGTGAACTTTGTTTATTTTTAAAGTTATCTAATTATTTTCTGTAAATTTATTACTTTAAATACTTTAACGTTTTTTATATAAAATATTATTGAGAAATGTCATACTTAGTTTATTTTTATAAAAATAAACTTTAAATAGTTTAGATCATTAAATTGTCATTGATCATTACGTTATCTTTAATTATAGATTGATTATGACAATTATAAAATTTTAGTTTTTTCACAAATCATTATAAAGGATTTAATTCCTTTAAAAATGGGCCAAATGGTATTTTTCTTTTATTGGATTAAAATATATATGATTTCACTAACTAACCTTATTTATTTATAAAAACCCCATAATTCTTATCGAAACTCTAGTTCAAGTTTAATCGTTAAACTTATTATTAAACTTAATCTTGTAAATATATACGTTTAGGTATCTTGTAAGGGAATTTGTTGGAACATCGTTTATTTCTTACTATCATCTTATAAACATATCATGTGAGTTTTCATGCCCCTCTTTTATTATTTCACACCTTTTTGAGGTGAAACATGTTAACATATAAACATACACTTGTAAACATTTTAATACTTGTAAACGCACATGCAATTCATCTTTACTTTTTGTCATGGTTATTTGTATTATTGTAAGTTTTATATGATAAACATTATATGTTGACAATCATCAACTATTGCTAGCCTGACAACGTCATAGATCTATGAGTCTGACAAGCCTATTTGGTGCTAAACCCGAGATTATTGCTGGCTCCTGATCACGTATGCATGTTTATCATGGGAACCAAGTACACTTAGATAATCGTTATACTTGTAAATGTTATTCTTGGTGAAGGTTTGATTTTAGCTATATGTTATGTTATCTATAAACTTGCTTTATTCGTAGCCATTGACATTAATTGTTACTTGTAAACTTTTATGTATGCTTAACCCATGGAAACTCATCAACTTTCAAAGTTGACTCTTTATTTTTAATATGTTTCAGGAAATGCACAAGGTTGCTGATTATCTTTGAAGCATGCTTACACCTAGGATTTGGACCTAGGAAAATAAATAAATTATCTTGAAATTTGGATGTTGAACTTTTGTTTACTTTGTTTCTTTAAGACATTTGGTTGTAACGGTTATTTAAACTTATGATAATCATATTTATATTTAATGATAGCGTTATGTGGCTGTGAACAATTTTAACCCTCACATCTCGACGATTCCACCGTTAAGGTTGGGGTGTGACAAAACATTATATGTGGGACACATTCTTCTAATAAATACATTTAGTAACCCAACCCACTTATTTTCTTCCCTGCATAACACCACCAGCACAACACCACCGCCACACACCACTACCTTCGCCCACCACCACCATCGGTGCACTAGCCTTTCCTTCCCCTTCTCTTTGTTTTAGTTTCATTTGAACCCCAACCCACCCTATCCTCCGATTTAAGTCAACTGTCGTTCCTCCACCTCATCTGTTTGACTCCACCACCGTCAACTCTGCATCATTAGCACCATCCTCATCATCATCATGATGTTTAAGCATCATCGATTTTTGTCACAGTGGTTAATTTAGGTCACAGTGGTAGTGTACATCATAACAAAGGTGATGGTGGCGATTGAACGGATCAATGGTGAACTGGTGATGGTGGTGATTTGATGATGGGGATGGTTAGGTGGTTGGTGTTCCAACAAAAACACCGGTGATGGTGGGTGTTGAGAAACGATTATGGCTATCGGGCGTGGTTGTGAAAGGGAGGGGTGGTTGGGTGGTGGTGATAAGACGGTGGTGGTGGTCGGAATGTGGTGGTGGTGATGATAACATGGTGGTGGTCGTCGGTTTGTTTGTGGTGGTAATGACACGACGGTGGTGGTTGGACTATGGTGGTAATGGTGACTCGGTGGTGGTAGTCAGACTGTGGTGGTAGTGATGACACAGTGGTGGTGGTGGTCGGATATGGTGGTGGTGACTTGGTGGTGGTGGTCGGACTATGGTGGTGGTGGTCGGATTATGGTGATGGTGGTCGAACTATGGTGGTAGTGGTCACATAGTGGTGGTGGTCTGACAGTGATGGTAAGACACGTCGGTGGTGGTTGATATATATATACACACACATTAAAATTATATATATTAGTGTGTCTATATATAATTAGTTATTTATAAAGTGGGTCCCGCATTTATTATAGTATTTTGTTTTTTTAATTAGGTGGTATTTTGATATTTTCACCTCCACTTAACTGAGAAAACTAACAGAAGTCAGTGTTAATTAATTGTGTTACGATTTGGTAAGCAGTTGAGACAAAACCTATAATTTCTCAAAAGTTAGGACCAATATTGTAATATGTGCAAACCACAAGGACCAATCGTGTAATTAACTCAAATATTTTATGAATATAATTAACTTCAAACACACCTCGTAGTATTAATTCCAAAATTTAATATAGCATAGGAGTTTTTCTTGAACAAAACAGAAAATTAAATTGTATAATTCGATTTAAATTTCAAATGAGAGATTCCTAAAACTGCACTTTTAAAGAGTAGGGATAATCTCATGTTTCACGCCTCCAACAACACCCTCTTCACCTTCAATGTAAGAGTACATGTGACTATAAATTTTAGGAGAAAAATGTGAAGCTCTTTACAGGCATTAACGATTGTCATTGTGTGTGTTTTTTTTCAACGAACCACAATAATACACTTTATTAATTCAAATAATTACAAGCATTTTCACTAACCATGCCACCAGATTTTAAAAATGAACATCGTTGATGTGGTTGTCTATGTGACTTTGTTTTTCTCTCACTTTCACCACTACAGTACACAGCGGATAAACGAACACGAGTACACCAAATGAACGTGACTTGCTTTCCAACCTTTGCCCAGGCTTCAGCTTTGGTTCGGACCAGAAATATGATCGATCAAAGACTACGTGCTAGGTATAAATCTGGTTAATAGTCCGTGTTTCCACTTCTCAGTCTCATTCAAACTTCAAACCAAAATCGACTTGCTATTTTATGTTTTGGATTCGTTATGGTTTACTACAGTAAGGGTCAAGTGCTTAAAAAAATTAAATAATAACTTTTATTTGTTTACTTCTTAATGATTTAATATCTAGTTAATTTATTAAAGTTTTATCTATATAATTAGTTTTGCAACTCGTGCTATACATTGTCCTTCTAGGAAAATAAACTAGATTAAAAAACCAAATAAAATCAGCCAAAATAAAATCTAGAACAATTTCTCCTTCTCCCAATGATTGAACCTGTGTGTACATGAGGTTCAACAAAGTGTCTTTCACCACCGGGGATAGCCACTGCTTTTGTGTTTACTCTGATAGCCACTGCTTTTGTGTTTACTCTTATTACGTGAATTTCACTACTTTTGTGTTTACTCTTATTACATGAATCTCTTATACAAACGTCAAAGTCCGGAAAACTAAAAAAAATTGATCCAATCATGGGATGCCACGTGGCCGGTGGTCCAATTACCACAAAGTACTATTCATTTATTTATAATAATTCATATATAATTAGTCATATACAGTAAAACATATGGCTATATGGAATCAAGTCATTAACCTTTTATGTTGAAAGTTGTTAGTGAGTTACAAAATAATCTTCAAATAATATGGAGATTTAAAGGGAACACTAATATCATACTATTTTGTAATCCTTGTACGCATAACGGTATTGCATTTATGGGGAGTTTTCAAAAGAAATTTGATTTTTCACTTTTAACCAAAGTTTTTTATAGTTTGCAATGTAACCTTCCAAAATTATATGATTATTACTTTTATATGATTATTACTTTCAAAATTATATGATTATTACTTTTAACCCAAAACTTTTGGTTCTTTGCAATTAATCTTACACCTTTTGTACTTCCAACTTTAGTTTACTATACTTTTCATCTTTTACAATTTTTCGGTTTACGTTTTGTTATAAGTTTTCCATATAAACACAACGTAACATGCATGTGTGATTCAGGTTTTTATGAGTTAACCCAGTACAACGTGCGTGTGTGGTTCATTATTTTAATGTTTATTTTTCCCTTTGACATGTTTCTCGTAATGCGCGAGTCTTAAATCAACTTAGTTATATTTTTCTATGTTTTACGTTATGTTCTAAATTTTTCGTACTAACACACTGCAACTTCATCGTTGGTGGTCGTTAGCAGTGGTGTGACATTGGTGTTATTTACACGGTTTTACACCCCCGTCGTAACACGGGGAGCTTAATTCTAGTATGGATTTAAGTTTTTATTTACGAAAACAGTTCCTAAGATTTAACGCTTAATCTCTAGTATAAAAGTAAGATACTTTAGTGATTGTTTGATTACCACTGACTCAGTAAGATCTTACTGAGTTTGAAGCCGACCCAATTAGAAGTTCTGACTGAGTCTGCATCTGACTAATACTTGGTTGTTTGATTTAGTATCCGACTGACTCTGTTGAATGATAAAAATAACCATATTACCCCGAAGTTCTGACGAGTTTGCATTTAACTGGTGTTATATAATCAATAAAATATTTAAATTTTTAAAAAGAAAATAATAGCTTAAATTTTAAAATGTCATATAAAATACAAGCTAAACAAATCTGATTTCAAGAACAAATATAACTAATATCAAATAAGATTTCAAGAACACATTATCAAATTTTATTTCAAGAATCCATATAAGCAACATAAAATCTAATTTCAAGAACACAATATCAAATTGAATTTCAAGAACTCATTATCAAATCTAATTTAAAAAATCCATATAAGCAACATCAAATCTGATTTCAAGAACTCATGTAACCACAAGAATAAGAACTAAAAACAAGCATCCATATAAGCAACATCAAATTTCTAATCATACAACTAAATGAAAACAAGAACAATATTACAACTTCAAAACAAGAAAAAAGTTAAAATCAGAGTATGCCTTCTGTGGAGGGAGGGCGACGGAGGGAGGAGCGCCAGTGAAGGGAGTCGTGGTGGAGGGAGAGGAATGCGAAGAAGAGGGTCGCGCCGGTGAAGGGAGTCACGGCGGAGGTAGGGCGGTGCAGCGGAGGGAGGGTCGCGCGGAGGGAGGACTTCAGAGAAGAGGGAGGGTGGCGCGGCTGCTGTGTGGTCAAGGAACCCGAATTTAGGGTCTCGGTCAGACCTTAAAACCGGGTCAGTTGCTGCTTTCCGCACAAATCAAACGCGCTGACCGGCTGACCGATAGTCAGCGGTTAGCTGTGGTCAGCGCAGATCAAACACACCCTTAGTATTTTAATTTTCTATTCAAGACTTATGTTAATTACCCTATATATGAAAATAACAAATTCATCAGCAATTCTTTTCCTTAAGTTTGTGGTTTGGCCGCTGAAAATTTATAGGGTTTGCCTTTTTACCCATTTCTCTCTTTTAAATAGTTATGTACTCAAAGAGAAAGGTATGTGTGTGGGTTCAGATGACAGTGTCCTTGGGTGGTATCTGGATGCCACCTTAGGAGGCGTTTATGTCGTGACATTGACGTCGGTCATCCGACCTTTCTTTCTATCACCACCACCATCTTTAGATCCACCGCCAGTGACCACTAACTGTCGTCTATATGGTCGGCCCTTTACCGGCTGTAGTTGCCCTTTCGTGGATTGTCAGCAGAACGACTACCGTTTTAGATACCACTGATTTTTGTTGAAGGTTCAGATGGTGGTGCTGACGTTGTTAAGCAGCTATCAGCCTGAAATCGGTTGGGTCTGTTTAGTGTTTGGTGGTTTCAGGTGGCGACTGTGATGGAGTTGTCGCCTTTGCCGCCCCCCGCCT
>BJCN01139616.1:0-13441 GCA_018326445.1 Flaveria brownii
TTTAAGCTGGTACGTAGTTTAATAGAATATATAAAATATATTTTTGAAATTAAGAAATTGAAAAATAAAAAAATAATGAATACCTCAAATGAGATTATAGTAATATTCTTAATTATTTTTGAAAGTATAAAATATATTCTACTTTAAGTAATTGTTTTTTCGGTAATCGTTATTACTATAACTTTTTAAAGAAGCAAAGAGATTTAGTTATAAACTTCCATCCCACTTATTCAAGGAATGAAATAGAAGAAAGCTCTAAAATGGATGGATTCACTTTTGCTTATGGAATTGTCTTTGCATTCCTAGTTTTTTATCAAACGTGTTTTTTTTCCGTTGGCTTGATGCATTTCAGTCCAGTATACTTTGGCACTACCGCTATATATGTATATTGTGTCTTCATTTATGTTTTCTAATACGTTAAATTGTATTTCAGGTGGCTGATCAGTTCTATAGCATATTGCATAAGCACTGCAACAAAGTGCAGGTTTACGGTTTACCTCTGGGTTATAATATTGGAGACTGTTTTATTTTGACTTTGGTTTTATATGTTCTAAAACCATTGTTGCTGGATGCAGGCTATGAGTTGTGATGAAGCGATTTTAGATATCACAGATTTAGATGTTGATGATCCTGAAGCTTTAGCTTCTTCAATAAGAAAAGAAATATTTGATACCACAAGATGCACTGCGAGTGTGGGAATATCAAACAATATCCTCATGGCTCGATTAGCCACCAAAAGTGCTAAGCCAAACGGTCAATGCTACCTTCCTCCTGAGAAGGTATGCCTAAAACCAGGAAGTTCTAATAAATTTCCCAGTTTTCTCCTTACCCTTATCACTGAATCTAGCAAGTTTCCAAGTCAATTGGTATCTTTAATTTGATAAATATGCTTATGCTTGGATCTATTGTATATTTGTACTTACCTAACACCATTTGTTTGTCAGGTTGGTTTTTTTCCTAAATATTTGTTGTTCTAATTAAATCGGTATCTTAAATGCATCATGGGTAAAATTGGCATTCTGTTGTTTAAAATCTACATTGATTGTAGGGGAAATGCCATAAAATAGCTATAGCCTTTTAGTGGTGTTGTATTTGGGGTAATTAATTTTATACAATCTGTTTTGGTGATTGGAAATTTATCAGGAAAAACCTACTTTCGTAATTATATTGTAAAGAATATCAAAGATACTAACTAGATAGGGGCAAGATACTTGTTTAATTACTAGATAGGGACAGAAATATGTGAAGTACCCATGTTAGCCGTTCAAGAAACTCTGCTTTAAGAAACTTATAATTAACAAAAACGGATCGATTAAAGGTATAATTACAAAAGTGGAACACTGGTAAAAGTGTGTTTTTGCTATCTTATGACATTTGCCCTTAATACTACGCATCTTAAATTCTTGTTTATGGACAATTATTTTAGGATGGAGGGATTAATAATATTTCATATTTAGTGTTTGTTATGAGCATATGAAATCAGTGGCTACCTAATGCTTAGCATTGCATATTTAGTGTTTGCTATGAGCATACAAATATAGTGGCTACCTAATGCTTAACATGCTAATTTTAACCAAGAACCACAAGGGTAAAAAATTTGGTTGATTGATAATGTCTGATTTCTGTTTTCCTTAGAAGGATTTGTATACCTTGATTAGTTTTTTTAACTCCATAATCAGCATGTGTGTATATGTGTATACAGTTGTTATCTAATTGGTGATTGGTTAATATTAATTTTGTTATTGTTTCAGGTGAATGATTTTTTAAAGGAATTACCAATTAAGGCACTACCAGGTGTTGGTCGTGCTTTAGAGGAGAAATTGAATGGGAGACGTGTTAAAACATGTGGAGAGTTACGAATGATACCCAAGGTTTTTATACATATAGATTCAATTTTTCTTGTTTAATATGAGAACTGTATAATTAGCTGCCATTAATATTGGACTTGTAATATACATATGTATTTCTTATCAAATAGATAAGTTGAAGCTTGTAGAAAAATGGAATATTAATTATGGTACCTGCCCGTCTATCTGTAAAAAATGATGGACAATTTTTTTTGTTTAATTTTGGGTGTTTTTCTTTTTGTTTTTTTTTCCTGCTCTTTTCAGGAATCTCTTCAAAAGGATTTTGGACAGAAAACTGGCGACATGTTATGGAATTACTGTAGGGGAATAGATAATCGTCTTGTTGGCATCATTCAGGTATTACAAGTAATCTTTTTTTTTTGATTATATTAATGTTTGGTATCTTTTTAAAGATTTGAAGCGTATAGGGTTGTTGAGGGCTACATGTTTTGACATTTTTGTTGGTATTTATGAAAAGTTAAAAGTTTTCTCTTTCTATCCTATGTTATTGCAAATGTGAAAAACGTGTCTCTTGTGATGCATGGGATTTTAATTACAATTTTGATTTCCATGAATGATATTATTCAGTTATATTCTCTATTCATTTTTTGGGTTATATATCTATTCTATATGTGTGTTGGGGGGGGGGGGGTTCTTATTTGAAAATTACTTAGACATGTCATAAATGGTGTAGAAATATGAGTAAATTTTCCTTTTTGAGAAGCATGCGACGTCAGATAGTTTGTTGCTTTCAATTTGAGTAATCACGAAATGAAAATGTTACACTTTTAAAGTGGGTCTTTATAGTCGCATATTTTTTTTTTCAGGAAAGCAAGTCTGTAGGCGCTGATGTAAATTGGGGTGTAAGGTTCAAAGACTCAAAAGATGTTAGTAGACTAACTCTGACTATTTGTGATAACTTAAAGGATAATTTAACTTTTGAAGCGTTTGTGTCAGACGGAGTGTTAATAAAGTAAATAAACCATTTTTATTTTTAATTTTCTGATTTCAGAGCCAAGTTTTTCTTCTAAGCTTATGCAAGGAGGTATCTTTGCGTCTACAGGGATGTGGAGTACGTGGACGGACTTTCACCTTGAAGGTGGTTTCTAATTGATTTTTTCATGATAACTAGTTTCATATATGTATATACAGGGATCAAATGACAGGCTATTTTCAAGGGCTTTAGACATGTTTTGGGCTGGTTTAAGGCTAGTTTAAAATAATTCCAGGCTATTTTAGATGTTTCAGACCAGGTTTAGCTGTTTCAGACTCGTTCAGACCGAAATTCAGCCGGAATTTGCACTTGTGCACCTTGATGGGGCTGGGTGGTAGGGTTGCGCCTGGGCACCAAGCCAGGGCCTTGTGCACTTTTTGTTAGGGATCCAGGTGTAGATCAACACACAAACACAATCAAACTACGCGAGAAAATAATAACAAAGATGAACACGCGAGATTTAACGTGGTTCGGTCGATGTGACCTACGTCCACGGGCTATAACCAAGATAATACTTTTATTGCTTTCTGCGTCACTCGTGAGGAATTACAAGTGCAATGATATAATATAAATGATATAATATAAGTAGAGAAAGTTAGGGTTTACTACTTAATCCCCAAGAAAACCTTAATGGGCTAAATTCAAAATTTCAAATAAAAACGGGCCAGGTCTTTAATTTAATTAACTCTACCATTGAGTTGTCTTTTAACCCGAGCCCAAATCAAGACTCCACAAACCCCACACTTTTGACTACTATTATACTCTCCCAAATTTCATAATTTCATATTTAGACACAAAAATCACTAAATTATCATTTTAGCTATGTCTGTTGAATATAAAATAAATCAGTTACCTGCGACAATTTGTCTTATTGAATAAACGAATAGGGAAACAACTTCATCTCTTTTAATCATCTCAGTGTATAAGGTTTCTTCGTTTATAACATGCTGTTATAATTAACAATTTATTTCATTTGCTATGAAAAAGTTCGGTATGACATTTCTAGTGTTCTGAAAGAGTTAATATCATATTATGAAATTGCCCCTTTTAGGTTATATCAAACTTAATCATTGATACTAGTTAAGAGTTTTAGTTACATAGGATA
Organism: Flaveria brownii; assembly: GCA_018326445.1. Taxonomy (NCBI): domain Eukaryota; kingdom Viridiplantae; phylum Streptophyta; class Magnoliopsida; order Asterales; family Asteraceae; genus Flaveria; species Flaveria brownii. The sequence continues at coordinate 3,947 of BJCN01139616.1, forward strand.
TATTTAAACAAACAAAAAGACCATAGAAGGGACAAGGAACATACTTTTATGTTACATATATTTGAAATTGACATTTATGAACATGATAATGTAGGTTAAAAAGAGAAAGACTGATGAAGAGCCAGTAAAATATATGGGCTGTGGGGAGTGTGACAATCTCAGTCATTCATTGACAGTAGCTTCTGATTGACCCCCCCTTTTTTTAAAATCTTTTTGATATCGGTCTCTATATTCGAGTAAATTAATGTATTTCAACAGGTTCCGATGGCTACTGATGACGTGGATGTTCTTCAGAGAATAACTAAGCAGCTCTTCAGTCTTTTTCATATTGGTAAGACAGTATATCTATGAGTATTTGGGGAGAACTATGATTAATATTGATTAACTCTCTTTGCAGATGTTAAAGAGATACGTGGAATTGGCCTTCAGGTCACGAAACTTGAAAGAGCAGACAATTTTAAGCAAGGTATTCCAGCAATAGCATCTCATTTGTGATTGATTTTTTGGTGGAATAATTATGGACTTCTTATGCTTATCTGATTTCATATTTGATTACTGAGTTAATTTCTTTTAGTGGCAATTCATATCTGTCATTGTAGATGTTTGAAATTCCTCCATGTAATCATTCCAATATTATAATTTAGTACGTCTGTTTAAAGCCTCTCATATTTTTCAAAGAAGCGCATAATATTATATTTGTTGAAGTCAGGAAGAAGCATGTATTTGGATGTTACTAGCCTGAAAATGAAAAGTAAATATACAAACAATGTAACAGCACTTTTAGTCAAGTATGTGAGCTTTAGTGTTTTAAAAGGACGTATATGAAATCATGAAATTTGCAAGGATGTATATGAAATTTTGAATTTTACATGGATATATATGAATATTTACCTTCTTTTACTTTCATTTCGATGTAAAACCTCCTTTTTGTTCTTTTTTAAATTATTTTAAATCATCATCATTTTCATGTGGTTTTTAAGGGAATGAAAAGAGCTCTATTCGCTCTTGGCTTGCATCCGTTTCACCATCTAAAGAGAAGGAATATAAAGGTACTTTCATTTTTGCATGTTATTATATTAAATATATTAAACACTTGATTTATGCAGAAAGACAGATTTAAGCTTTCATGTGTTAATCATGAACAATTAACATTTTGAATTTAGAAGTTCGATGTCCTTGCTATCGTTTTATCACCTCTTTTTTATGATTAATTAAGATACCTTATTTCAGTTGGTTTCATAGTCCACAACTGAACAATTTATATATATATTTTTTCTTTTTAGAGCATCTCCAATTTATGCACCAAATATGTACATTATATGTCTAAATAGAGGACATAGTATTGGAATATTCTTATACCAAATTCATTTCAACTCATATGCATGCACCATATTCTATGTCAAATCTTTTCAGTAAAAGATTGGGTTTGTACATTAATGTGTTTTGGTTATGTTATATCTGTAAATCAAAATAAAAGAAATTATATTTTAATTTTATGTTTACATAGTTATCTAAACTAGATGTTCAATCAACTTCTTGGTAACAATGATAAAATAATAAGAAAAGATCTTAAAAACCATATTTAGTACGATACTCTATTTAAAGGCTTCAATAAGATTGTTTTTATGATATACATTCAGTAATTAGTTTCTACTTTTGATGTAAAATTATCAATTAATATGTGAATCATGAAAATTTGGTGTGATGAATAGCGTTGCACCAAAGAATTACCACCATTTTGGTGTTTTGGCTCAAAATTTCACATCATGTTTGTGTTTTGGTACATACATTGTAATGGTCTACTTAATACATATTTTAGACCTTTTTGATTTAATATATAATTTGAACCACAAGCTTGTTAATAGTCGACATATTGTAGATACAAAAGAGCAGATTGGTGGTCTCCACCATCATCGGTCAAGAAGCAATTCGGACACCCGTAATATTTTGTCCAATCGGGAAGCTAATGACAGTTCAGATGTCCCACCACTTAGTGATCTTGATTCGGATGTTCTTGAGAGTCTTCCTCCTGAAATATTTTCTGAAATAAATGCTTTCTATGGTGGGAAGTTGAAGAATATCATATCAAAGCATAAGTTTGAAAGTACCGGTGTTGTCACTTCATCTATCTTGCCAGGAACTGTTGAAGGTAAATTATAGCTGTGGCCAAACAGGCAGGTTACAGAACGGGTCAAAACAGGTTCAAGACAAAGCGGGAAATAGTTTTGGCCTGTGTCGTATCAACACCTTTTCCAAATTTTTATAAGTAATTAGTGTGTCTAGGATGATTACAAAATCCAATCATTTTAACAGCAATCTAATTTATAATTAAAATAATTTAGCGGCTTTTGTGTAATAAACTATGGCTGGGTTACTCCAAAACGTAACTTACTTTCACCTTTTTGGTCATTACATAAAAATGTTTTTTTTTTTCCTCGGGTGGTGTATGTAACATAGGTTTAGTCTTTTTTCTCTATGAATGCAAGTGACCTTCGGTAGCCAATAAATTGGTGATGTGGCACTGATATTTGATTGTGTTGTTTGTCACATTAATCATTTTTACCCAGGTCACTTGCATACACTTATAGAAAACTGTATGTTACATACAATAGAATTTTTTACCCAGGTCAGTTACAAGGGGTTAGACCACAGTCAGAACCAGGAATAATATCAGAAAATATTGCTGCTGCTTCAACTTCACAGAACATTGATATGATGCCGTCATCATTGAGTCAAATAGATCCATCTGTTTTGCAACAACTCCCTGAAGAAATAATAAATGACATAATGGACGACCTTCCTGCACACCGGGGGCAGGAGCCACAAAGACCGGCTCCTGACCATCTTACGGACCAGGTCAAACCAACAAACGACAGTTCAAGCCATCAGCTTTGGGTGGGGAACCCACCACAATGGGTTGAGAAATTTAAGTCGAGTGATTCTCAGACATTGAGATTCTTTTCAGATACGTATAGTGGGTTGGGGTCGCACTGCTGGTTATCTTCAGTATTGCTAAAAAGTATTTCTGCAAATGAGGTATGTCATGGTGGAAGCACCATTGAATGTGATTATATCATTAGTTGCTTGTGTCAACTTTTGAAAGAATATGTGGATCTGAAATTAGAATCAGACCTTGAGGAGATACACACATGTTTTCGTCTTTTGAGAAGGTACACATCAAACTATAATGTTATAAGTGACTGATTTTGTATAACCTTATAAAAATTCAAAACTTCATGCATAATATAAAATATTTTCATAATATCATATTTACCATTTTAATACGCTATAAATTTCATGTTTACCTTTACAAAATATTTGTAATAATGTGAGGTGATTCACTATTATAGACTGTGTCAAGTAACTACTTTTTATTTTATTCAGGCCAATTTGATAATTTTGAGTGTTTTAACAATAGATATCGATTTAACTGGCTGGATCTCTTCATTGGTTCTTGCTTCAGGTTGAGTAGCAAGTCTGAACTTCTCTTACAAGTGTATAACAGGATCCTTCCACACCTTCAGGTAATATGTTTCCATATATGCATTCAAACATTATTTAAATGAAGGTTTATCAAATTTTATGCATCAAGTATAATAATAGAATTGATTGATCAAGGGAGAGCTTGAGATTGATTGTTTGTAATTGCTTATCCAACCAACTTAACTGTTCCCGGTGAAATAGTTTCTGCTGAATAAGCAGTTTGATGCTGGCCTAAATCGTCTTATTACAAAAAATAATCAATCCCAAACATTGCCTTGCTCCTCAAAGCTTTTTCTTTCTTTGTTCTTACATGTATTTTTTTAATGAACAATAGATGACTGTGAACGAAAAATATGGTGGAAGTCTCCGCATCTAAGGTTCTAAATTCTGGTGCAACTCATGAAGGCAGCGAACGTTAATTTTTTTGTTAAAATTTATAGTGTATACAAAAGAATCTTTTTATCTTTTCTAATTTGTTGATGTATAACATGATGTTTTTTTGGCCCTTCGTTTTCATTATGCTTTTTCGGATACAGCTAACATTTGTTTAAATAGAAAGTATTTTTTCAGATCTATGTCAACCATTTTACAAGTCGGTGATTGGTGAAGTTCCGGAACCTAAGTTGACAAGTCGGTCAAGTTGATTTAATAATCAATTCTAGTTTGTTCTATTTATTTGATTAGATAAATATGAGTTGATATTCTAGATAAAGTTCAAATCATATTAGGAGTCATAGATAGATAACTATTAGCTAGATTATATAAATTCATTTTGGGGTGAGTTGTAACTTTCTTTGAGTTATATTTTTCTTGGTTATAATTAAATGTTTGGGAGTTATCCAAGTAATGTGTTCTTGTATTACCGATCCTGGAGTTGGATTAGTATCAAAGCTTGGTCGAATCAAGAAACAAGTTCAAGGTATCCGGGATTGATACCAAGATTCAGCTGTTGCATCGATGCATGTCACCATCATGAAGAGATCTAGGGCAGACCACTTTTTTCCAAAGGAAGATCTAGGGATGATTAAAATCGAGATCCGGGGCTAACCGGTCAAAGGCGCCGATTGCTTTAGAAACCGTCACAATCTTGTTTATCAATTCCAGGAACCAAGGGCTATGTAGTTTGCTGCTTAGAAAATCAAGAAAACTCAAGCAAAGAAAACCAAAGCAGGCTTACAAGTTTTCGCCGATTTAACCTTCTGGATTAGATTTCTAGTTTAAAGTCAGCTCCAACCATCAATCCACAGGTCTTGATTAAAGAACTCGATTCAGAAGCTGTTGTTAAAGGTTCATATTTGTTGCATATTGTGACAAAACTGTTGTAACCGTGGAGTATTAATCGTGTGATACGAGCAAGAATAAGAATAAAATTGGAGGCAGTGAAAAACTAAAAGAGATCACAAATGGAATTGAGAAGTAACGTGGTGAGGTTGTGAGTTTCTTTTAAAGGATCACAAGTGATTTTGTGTTGATAGAAAAGACAAACATATTAAAAAAGAAATCCAGCAGATTACAAGCAACCAAAGAGGGGTGGAAATGTGAAAAAAATAAAATTTACGATCCAAGCCACAAGCAGGTGCCAAGTGTAGTTGGTTATCAACAAGTCGGTTGAGATTTAATATTGTAAGGTTATACTTGAAAGACTAATGCAACCAGAACAACCAAAGAGCTTCCAACATTCATGTATATGATGTACATAATAGAAGTTACTTCGTAAGTTTACACGCTTCATAAGAAATATTATAAGTGTAAAATCTTCCGAAGTCAAACACCAAATCTTCCGAAGCCAAACACCAAATCTTCTGAAGCCAAAGATGAAGTTTTCCAAAGCTTCAAGGACAAAGTCTTCCGAAGCTAAAGACTGAATACTGATTTCTTCCGAATACAAAGAAGACATGCTTTCTCTGATCAAATTTTACATAAAGCTGACAAAATTTCCGTTGTCACTCTGAAGATCACTAACTTATATAAGTTGATGAAAAGCCCAATGCTTTGTGAACTGTAGATTATGGTTTGGAGTCTGTAACATTCAACTTTGTACTTTTTATACTTTTTATAATAGGATGTGAGTTATGACATGTCATAATCACAAGTAAAAAAGACAATCTGCCTTTTGACTATACATTGATCTAGTTGTCTAAGATTAGTGTTTCCAGCTGGCTTTCAAAGTATAGCCGACTGTAGGATGTAGTATAAAGTATATCTCAGGTTATTGTATATCTTTTTATGCTTTGTAACACTTATAATAAAACTTGAGAGCAATATACAACATTCTTGAAAACCATACTTATCTTGTTCTGTCTCTTGTTTACTTGTGTTTTTAGTATCATCTACTCAAACTCGGTTTCCTATTTGATCTGTTAAGTGTTCTAAGTCTTTCCTCTTATGAAAATTGTTGTATTGGCTATCCCTTAAATGGTCATCCAGTTGGTATCAGAGCTTCTCAGTCTTTTGATTGTAAGATCTCACCATCTTAATTCTCCCAATTCTTCACGAAAAACACTTAACAACTCAAATGGTAGCATTTAAGTCTGATATGGAAACCGTACTATGGTAAAGTTCCCACTGATCACTCCTGTGTCCAAGAATAGAAGGCTTCATCAAGTCTGAAGACAACAGGATATGGGAGTCTGTTGTCTCCGGACCTTACATTCCATGTATCTCTTTAGCTGCTATTGGAGGTGGCATGATTCCAAAGGAAGTGGCTGACTACTCTAAAGAAGACGATACAAGAATTGATGTAGATCAGAAGGCCATGACCGCCCTCCAAACTGCTCTCCCAATTGCTATCTACAAAGGCTTCAAGAAATGTAAAATTGCTTAGCAAATATGAGATGCACTGAAACTTATGTATGAGAGGTCAAATGAAGCAAAAGAGAACAAGAAAAACCTCTTGAAATAATAGTTTAAGAACTTCACCAATAACACAGGTGAAACTATGACTCAACAATACTTAAGGTATGTTGGGATCAGATGATGGACACTTTATTGGATACTTTTTTCAAGTTAAGTCGTATAGAGTATACAATCTCAGAACTAGAGTAGTTGAAGAATCAACTAGTGTGACTTTCAATAAACACACTTCCAGTGTGAAAGGTTCTGGTCTTGATTGACTATTTGATCTTGATTTAGTTACCAACTGTTTTAACAAATCTTGTAAGATTGTTTTAGGATCTACAGGTAACTTAGCAACAGGAGATCTTGACCCAAGATTTGAGTTGAGAATACCAAGCAAGAATACTACTTCAGCTTCAGTGGTAACTAACCCTGCAAATGGAGTTTTTATCAACACAACCATGACAAATTCAATAATACATGACAAATACAGCTGATACATCTGAGGTGCCTATAAATTTCAGCTTAGAGGCACAAAACTCAAATGAAGGATCTTCAAATATATGAGGAAATGGTGGTGGTGACCGTGATCAAGAATTTCTTAATGCTGATAACCACTCCATGGAAGACAACATTAATGATGTCACACACTCAATGGATTAAGCTTCTCTTGACAAGTGTGTTGATGTGGTGGGTGACATTCCATTGCCAGATCTAAACTTTACAAATTTAGATCTGTCCAATCAAATTGTTGTGATTCCTCAACTTAGGATCCACAAGTCATATCTCACCACAAACATAATCGGAGATGTTCACAAAAGGGTGAGAACAAGGGGACAAACCCATGACAAATAACTTTGTTTATACTCTTGTTTTTTATCCCAGATAGAACCAAAGAAGGTTGATGAGGCTTTGAAGTATGAAAGTCGGATTGAAACAATATAGGAGGAGCTGTTTCAATTTAAAAGACAAAAGTTTTAGAATCTATGTCCTCTTCCTCAAGGGAAGACTACCATAGGAACCAAATGGGTTTTTAGGAATAAGAAGTATGACAGAGGACTTGTTATCAATAACAAGGCTAGACTAGTTATTCAAGGGTACACACAAGAAGAGAGGATAGACTACACAAATGTTTTTGCTCCAGTGGTAAGACTTGAAGTTGTTAGGATATTCTTTTCTTTTGCTGCATCTAAGGATTTAAAGGTCTACTAACTTAATATCAAGTGTGCAAACCTAGATCATCCTGATTATGTCTACAAGTTAGTTACATTTGGAAACCCAAACCCCATTGGTCTTGAGCTTTTCAAAATGGACTGAAGAGAATGCAACAGTAATTGATTCTATGTTAAGACTTTGGGGATCATTTGTTGTTGTTAATGAAGAACTTCCAGTCACTTGGTCTTCCTTTATTTTCTATATCATCTTTGTAAGATTAGACTTGACCTTCAATACTTTGGAAGTTTTAACAACTTCGGAATTTTTGTAGACTGACCATTTGAAAGATCTTGCTTTCACTGCAGCAAGCTTCAGTGCTTCGAAAGCATTCCTCTCTTTCGAGAACAATTTTTGTTCCGAAGGCAAGTTTTCACTTGTCATCACTTCCACTTTGGAGCTTCTAAAAGGAAAAGATTTTCCTTCCGAAGCTTTCTTTTTCTTCTTCTTTCTCTCAGAAGTCTTATTCTTGGTAATGTGGATAGTACTTTTAGGATTGCAGATGCAATCCTTAGCAAGATGAGAAGTACCACCACACATGATACAATCAACTGGCTTCCTTTTAAGACTCTTCCTTTGAGTAGAAGACTAAGCTTGATCACTTTTCATCTCCATTTTCATCTTCTCAGATGATGTACCAAGCTTATTAGGAAGAGGCTTTCTCTTAGAGCTGGATGGTTCATGCTGTGTAACAGTGTTACACAGCTGATCAGTCTTTTTCTCTTCACAGGGATGAGTTAGACATGAATTAGAACTCCTGATACTAGAGTTCTTGGTTGAGTCCTCAGCCTTTACCACTTTAAATCCTGCAGAGAAAGAGACTTGTTTCTGCTTGGAATTGAATGTGGCCTTGATCTCCTAAGCCTTCTTTGATATTCTCTTGGATGCTCTGATCAAGTTCTTCCTCTTAGACTTTGTCATCCCTAGTTCTTTCCTCTCCTTAGAAGAGTAGATCCTTCTTAGGATGATTTTCTTCACTCATCTCAGATCCATTATTCATTATCTCCTTATTATCCTCTTGTTTAATGGAGTCTATGAGATGAAGCTCATCTTGATAAGTTCCACACTTAGGAGATCTTATAGATAGTACAGTCTGTAGAGGAGCTATCTCAGTAGATCCCAGTCCCAGTTTGTTCTGATAACATACTTTTGCATGCAAGGATGATGATATCATGTTCTTGAAGGTCTCTTCTTCAAGAATACATTTTTCTGCCCTGACTTTACTGATCACAAGCTCAGTCTAGCATTCAGGTAACTTAGTGATGAGAGCTTTAATCCGAGTCCTGTAGTTGGTATGTTAATGCTTAAGAGTTGAAATTGTTTTATCTAAATCTTATATTTTAAGTTTGTAATCATTTTCTGCTATTTTGAAATTAGTTTTTAAGATATTTACGGACTCAAGTCATATCTCATCTCTAAGTTATAGGACCTATATCTGGTAACTTTAGCAATACATTCTGGGGTACAGATATGTTCCAATACATTGGCTTCTTTATGTTCAGCTATCAGTGCTTGGTTTAAAGATGCATCTTTAACCTAGAAACTTCAATTAAATCCTTTTTCTTTGATATCAACTACAGCTTGCTGCTTAAGCTTCTCAGTATGTGGAGCTCCCTTAGGGTAGTTGGGCCTAGGTTGTGCTTGGCCACCATTTGTTGCCTTGCACTCCCTAGCAAAGTGTCCTATTTGGTTATAGTTGTAACACTTCACTTTGATTTTGTCCAGCCTAAACTTTCCACTGAATACATTGCTGGGAAACTTCTTTCCTATCCTCTTGTATAACTTATTGGCTCTATGAGTAAGAAGAGCCATATGTTGTGTCACACCCCGACCGACGGCGGAATCATCGGAGCGGACGAGGGAATGATTGATTGTTCATAACACATGGTTGTCTAATAGTGGAAATAATATTAAAATCGGATTACAGGATAATATAAGTTTAACAAATACAAATACAACAAGCGA
>BJCN01139648.1:1144-12850 GCA_018326445.1 Flaveria brownii
CGGAGATAGTGATGAGATATGTTTAGGTGATGATGAGCCTTTGTTTCCTACTTATGTTGAAAATAGTTCGAATAAAAGGAAAAAGGCTAAGGATGTAGGCAACAAACGATCAACCAAAAGCAAAACTTCATCTTTCGAAGACAAGCTAGATGTTGTATTAGATGCCTTGTCAACAAAAAGCACACAAACATTTCCACCAAATGTTGCCTCCCCAACAATTGCACTTTGCATGGATATTGTTATCACTTTTCCCGGTTTTGAAGAAGGTTCCAAAGATTATTCACGTGCCTTGCGTGCTTTAATCAAAAAATCAAATCGTGAAGCGTTTATGTATCCAAAGACTAATGAAGCAAAGATGGAGCTCCTTATGTTACTTATGGAAGAATGATTTATCATTTGAAATTATGTGTTATCTTTTGACAATATGTGTTATTTTTAATTTAATATAATTGTTTTACATGTTTTCTATTTATCTAGGATGGATAGTGGCGACTCTGATTCGTATGATAGTGATGAAGAAACTTTTGCCAACGAGGATATAGAATTCAAAATGTTATGTGGAATAGCTGTTAGAGGGACCAAAATATAATGGTTGTTTGTGATTTTAACATGTGCTTTACATTTGTATGGGCCGGATGGGAGGGGAGTGCACATGACACGAGAATATTCACTGAATCCTTACGGAGGCCGGAACTTTAGTTTCCACATCCAACTGGTGGTTAGTATAATGATCAGTTCTACATTTGTTTTTTTGTTATACATGTTAGAAAAGCCTAACTATTGTTTGTTTTATTTGTAGATAAATACTATGTTGTTGATGCCGGATACCCAAATACTAAAGGTTATCTTGCTCCGTACAAAGGTCAAAACATTCGTTATCATATACCGGAATTTCAACATGGACAGACTAGTGCCATGCATGCTCCTCGAGGACCAAAAGAGACATTTAACTATTACCACTCATCGTTGCGAAACATTATTGAAAGAACTTCTGGAGTGTGGAAAGCTAGATGGGCTTTATTAAGAGATATGCATGTCAACTATACATACAAGCACCGAGTATTATGATAGCATCAATGGCGGTACATAATTATATTAGAAAGGCTGGTAGCTTTGATGAAGCATTTAACACCGCCCAACAAGAATCTTACAATTCAAGAGAAGGTGGTACTACAAATGACAATAATGAAGAACTTCCGAATACAACTCGTTCGGATCATGATGTTACGTATATGGCAGCAATAAGAGATATAATTGCGCAAGATTTGATGGACTCGCGGAAATGAATGTAGAATGACATTAGTTTCATAACATTGTGCATTTTTGTGTTATTTTTAACAATCTCATGGAGATGAATGTTGTAGTATGACATTATCTTTTATAAGTTATGTGCATTTTTGTGTTATTTTTAACAATTAAAAAGTTAGTTTACATTTTATAATAGAAAACAACGTATTACAAAGCATAAATAAGCAATACCAAACATTAAAACAAAACAGCTTATTGACTTTTAACAGAATGTCCTTTTTGATCATTTTATATTAATAAGTTAAACCAAACACTTTTTTAAAAATAACTTATTAACTTTTTAAATTATAATCTAATCCAAACAATTTTTTTAAAATCTACTTTTCAAAAGCTATAAGTCAATAAGTTCTTTTCCTTAAAAGTCCTTTTCAATAAAATAAGTTAATCCAAACAAGGCCATAATATAACTAGCTTTATTAAGCATAAACATAAACACATGTACTATAAGACTTGGATAAATAAAATATTAATATAATAAAATTTATTAATTATAAAATCATATTTTAATATATGATATGACTGAAACTATATATAAATGACTATAAGTAATAAAAAAGTTATATCAACTTTTAAAAAAATTGTTTTACACGTTTTTCTTAATTAGAAATAACATTAATAAATAGATATTTTTCTTAATTTATTAAAATTTAAAAAGTGTTTAAATAATATATTAATAATTAAGGTAATTATTTAATATGAGAGAGGCGAGAAATTTTTGGTGAGAATGATTGTGATGTTGACACGTGTCATCCCAAGATACATTTTTATTAGAGTAGGAAGATATCACTTGACCTGCGAGCGGTCCTTTGAAAACACGTAAAACGATCATGTTTGAGTTGAAAGACCGTTTAAGAATAACGTGAAATGTCTGTTTGTAGATTATGTCAAATATTAGCCTTGAATTTTAAATGAACGTTTGAGTTTGTCGTTGAATGGTTGTTTGAGTTGGAGGTGGGGTGTTTAAGATTAAGGATGATGTAATTGCAACAGGACCGTAGAATTATTATAGTTACTTACAATATCCTTACAGGGACATTATAATGATAACGTATATTTTGTTAATTTAAAGGTCAGATATTCAAATCATTTAAGGTAAAAAAGACAAGGTTTTTAGAGATATGTTAAATATGATTAGTATAACAAATGAGATAAGAGAGAGCTGGCTGAGATGGCTTAGGCGTGTTAAAAGGAGCGGACGATAACACTAGTTAGAATAGTGGAAGCCCTCATTGTGCGGAGGAGGAGGGGTAGAGGCAGCCGGCAGGAGCAAACGACTTGGGATGAGCGGATCAGGCTTGATTTGCTATAGTTGCACCTCTTTAAGAATATGATTTCAGGATAAAAGTTTATGTAGCTGTAAGATTAATATTACGGACCGTTAGGGAATGATGCGTATGTAGTTTAACCTTAGGAACTTTGATTTTCTTACAATTTAAATTAACTTTACATGTCATTGTCTTACTGTATATATTTTTGTATTTATGTTCATGTCTTGTTTTATGATATTATATCTATGTTTTTGTGTTACTGCATTTGTGTTTATGTGTATTTCTTTTTGTATATTTAGAATCAAAGGGAAGAAGTGTGGGAAATTATAGTACGTTCGCATTACACATGAGAGGTGAGAGAGGCAAAGCCTCAATGTGTGTTTTTTCACATGAATTTATGTGTAAATTCAATTGTATAAACTATTAATAAACTTATTATCAAATCCAATAACATTCTAATTATTTAAGCCTATAAAACTTTACATTAAAGCTCATTAACATTTTAAAACAATTTACCCCAATATCATTTATCCAATCTAAACCCAATTTAATATAATAATAACTAAATAAAAAAAAAGTGAGAGAAATATCTCAATCGAGATTTTAAGGGCATAAATAAAATGATCGATAGACATCGACTTTAACATTTCGATCACATTAAACAAGTTATTCGATTTAGATTTTTTTATAAAGGTATGTTTTTTTTCTCGTCCAGAGCCCAAAATATTTTGAATAAAAAAAGTCATCTTACATTTCATCTTCCTCTCTTGCTCCACTTTCACTAGACCATAGCTTTTCAAGTTTACTTAGGCTAAACTATGATGAAAAGGTTTGTGTGGGTACAATCCATTGACATGTGACTTGAAATATTACTTAAATTTATAGATCAAAGAAATGTTAAATGTGTAGAGTTATAATAAAGCCAACGACGTGTGTCTAGTCTTTTAGTATTACTATAATAGAATTTTCAAATAAACTATTTTAAAGCCCATTCAATACGACAAAATATACTTTTATTCACTTAGTTAACATTAATTTAATGTTAAAGTTTTTGAACCACGAACTTATACACCTACTAAAGTTACTTTTAAATCTATAACATGTGTTTGTTACAAGACTTAACACAAACCATTTAAAAGACACAATATTTCAACATCTTGATGTGATCAGGTAATTTTTAAAGTTAATGAAAAATAATTTCCTTGATAATTTTAGCATAATTTATTTAATTATAACTCATGAGATTTTGTTATACTCTTGTGAGAGAGCAAACGCAAGTGACAGGAGCATGGATTCATGAAACACCATCCATTCTTTAAGTGAGAGGGGCCCGGGATCATAAATGCGAGTATGATACAAACGTTATATCTTTGTCTCAGTTGAAACTATCAAAATTATATAGCATGAGCTTTATCTACTATAGGTATTTAAAGAAAACCTCAAACCAAATCTTATCCGTAACCACAAAAAACCAATTGGTTTTCCGGTTCAATTTCTAAGCATATCCAAATAGTGAATACGATTTTTGGATCGGTTAATCGCTACACAAAAGCTTAGTTATTCGGTTTTGTTATCCGAATAACAACCATTTTAATCGATTTAATCAAATAATTGAACCAGCTAAATTAGCTTAATCGGTTTAATCAGTTGAATCAGTTTCGGTTATGCCTATTTATAATTCGCTCATGATGTTTTGATACTTAGACCCAAAAAAATTACATAACTAAATAACAGACTCAATATTTAAACACACTCGCATATAAATCAACACCCCCAGAATTTTATATGGGTTGTCGTATAACCCTATATGCGTCGTATAACCTAGGGGGTGTACAACCCACTGAATTTTTCATCGTATTCAGAGTCAAATTCTGCTATATACGTCATATAATTCTATACGTGTTGTATAAAGGGTCTCATATGCCATATGGCTATATTGGAACGTAAAACCCTCTGATAATCAATCTCCCATAAAAATTTCATCATTTTCAATGTTATCAAGTATACACGTCACGTATTACATTACACGAGACGTATAGACGAGTGATCCGACAGGTGTCTTAATATCATGATTCTTTTCTAAAGTTTAATCACCCATGTGATATAACACATGCTTAGATTCCGTCACCCCCAAAAATCCGATCCCAAAATCTAGGGTTTCAAATTTCAACCTTCAATCCCCAAATCATCACCAATATCTCTACTACAGATCTTCATTCTTCATCAATGTCAAAGTTTTCAAACACCAATTACACCTTCCCCACCACCACCACCGCCGCCGCCGCCGCCGCCACCACACCACCACCCACATCTCCGTCAACCCTCTTCGCACAAGCGAGATTACACACCGAAACCTTCATCGCCAAACGCCGCCCATGGCGAAACTTCTTCGATTACACCACAATCTCAAGACCCACAAGCTACGAAGACGCCATCGCCAGAATCCGACAGAATCTCAACTACTTCAGAGTCAATTACGCGATGGTGATGCTGCTGATCATCTTCCTCAGCCTCATCTACCACCCCATTTCAATGATCGTGTTTTTGATTGTGTTCATCGCGTGGTTCTTTCTTTACTTCTTTCGCGATGCTCGTAGCCCCATTGTGGTGTTCAACCGTGTGGTTGATGATCGTGTTGTGCTTATTGGTTTGAGTTTGTTGACGATATTTGCTCTGGCGTTTACGAATGTGGGGGTGAATGTTTTGGTGTCGTTGGTTATTGTGGTGGCGGTTGTGGGGTTACATGCCGCTTTTAGGAGCCCTGATGATCTGTTTCTTGATGAACAGGAGGCGGCAGAAGGCGGGCTGCTTTCGGTTGTTGGTAGTGGTTCGGGTACACGAGGGATTTACGGATTGAATTGATGCGATTTGGTTGAGAAAAGAGGAGGAAAGAGGTTTTGGTAAGTTTGAATTTGGATAAAAGTTTAGAACTTGCAGGTTAGATTGTGGTACAATGGTGTGATAAGTGATTGGATTGTTGTCTTTGTATTGTATCATTGTTGAGGACTTGAGGGGATATGTGTTTTTGTTGTCCCTTATGGCAAGTTTAATGTTGTTCACTATATTTGGAATATGAATCACCACTTATTGTTTTGATGGTGGATGCAGTTCTATTTGTACTTGCATACATGCTGAAAGCAGAAGTTATAAAACCATTAAGTTATGGTCTTGTAGCACATGATTTGTTTGGATCTTTTGTTCTGTTGCTGCATTTAGGTTTAATTTGGTTGGATCTTTGTTGTATGTTGGTAGAATGCTTTAGGCCCTTAGTGATGCTCTGTATCATGCTTAAGTAATGCTTTAGTTTCATTCTTTGTTGATCCAATGTATTTGATTGGTTTCTAAAATTTATAGCAATATAGATGGTGGTGACACTGCATACTTGAAATCTCGAACACTTATTTTGTACACTAAGCTGCAAATGAAATCATTATTGTTTTTCCTGCTGAATTTTTGGTTTAAAAAAGTGCACCTAGGCGCCAGGCTACCTCAGGCGAGAGGGTCTTTGCTTTTGGCTTCATTAGGCGACAGGCGTGAGGCGCCCATGAGGCACGCATAAAGCGAGGTCGAAATTGCATGATGCTTGCACATCAGGGTTCCCTTTTGTACATAGGTAGATTTTGTGCATCTGGAGGTTGTATATATAGTTTATTAGGTTGTACATAGAGGTTATTTATTTATTAAATTATGTATAGATGTTATTTATAATTTATTTCTAAATTTGGGTACGGGATAATAAAAAACTATCAAAAGAATAAGAACAATGTTATACACATGTCTTACGCCTTGCGTACGTGATGTGTGTGCTTAGCCTCACACTTTGGCTATGTGGACTCTATCGTCTCCTTGCGCCTCACGCTTTATAAAACCAAGGATACTGCATTGAACTTTGATTATAGGGTGTGTTATAAGTCACAAAGAATCTTTTCTTGTTACAATTATTAAATTCCAGGAGTCAAGAAAAAGTTTTGATCTTGATATAGCAGGTCTTCATATATATGGGGTCTTTTGTGCCATCATCATGGTGATTTAAGAACATTTCAACACATCAAGGTGAGTTCGTCGTTACATGTTACAATAGTGTTTCTATTGTTTAGGTTTTTTTAGTTTCTTATTTCTTGTACCCGAATCTGCAGGGTGCCAGGGATCGAAAATGGTCATGGCAAACGATATTTTCTGAGCCAGGTTTTGGGTTCCGGTTGAAAATGGGTGGGTAGCGTAACAAGTTCTGAAGCGTTTCTTTCAAAATGAGTAGTTTCTAACAAGTCAAGTGAGTTCAGGTTGGATATATAGTTGTTTTCTTGTTAATTATTTTACAAGTATTATAAATAAATCATGTACATCAAGTTAAAAAGTACATGTTTCTTGATAAGCTTAACTTCTGTTTATCTAAATTTATAAAGGGTTGTGCATTTGTAGTAAAAGTACCCGCTCTTCGTTTTCCTTGTAGCGTTCCATAATTAATTTGTTACATCAGTAATATTCTTATCTTTTCGCAATTGAAGATAAAATTCCTTTAATTTGATGCTTTAACGGAGTACAACAAAAATTTAAGGTACCTATAGGCTGTAGCCAGCCATATAAATTTCGGTTTTCAGTTTACCACAATCCGGATTTTTAGTTTTCTCATATTATTTTCAACAATGTCTTTTAACCTTTGTACCGAAAACGTGAATTTTAGTGGAGGAAAACACAACTCTTTTAGATGAAAGCGGTAGTCTTAGTAAAATGTTATACGAGGTTTAAATACATTTAGTTTAACATGTTTCCATTTTTATGTTTTATTTTTATTTTTTTTGAATGGTAAATGTACGACACTTTTTCGGATGATATGTGTTATATTAATCAGGTCCAACTATTCGTTTTCCGGCCGGAATCATACTCCCAACTCCCTTAAAAGGAAACAATGACCTCCTCATATTTAGTTTAACATTGTTCCCATTTTTATTTAACCGGTAGCTTCATCACTTGTCTTGTTAGAGAGAGAACTTATCAGAAAATGGCATATTGGTCGAACTTGTCGCATATATTTGCGTTCATTTTTTTCTTTTTTATCTAATCAACCCATACCTAACTGAACCAAAATATATTTCATATCTCACGAAAACCATATGACATCATTTACAACTGATCTACTTAAATGTTACCATGATCAAGGGGTGTCCACAGGGGATGAAAAATAAGAATCTTTGCTAAGGCAACATCCCGAGCTTGTACTAGGTGTCGCTGTCACCGATCTTCTGTATGGTTCATCGCTTAGTAATGCTGTATCAGAAGCTTCTTCTGTTTTTAGTAAACTTAACTTCCCCTCTATGCTATCCATTTTATCAATTAATGTGCGCCTTTTCTTTATATTTGAGCTAGATATACCTGGGATGTCGGGAATATTCACACCGAGAAGGCTGTTTCTAGTCATGGGTGAATTGGGATCGCTCAATACGTCTTCTTGAGCTATGTCTCCAATTCTTGTTAGTATGCTGAATGCCAAGTTTTTAAGAGCACGAGAATAAGCTTCTATGATTGCATGCGCGACATCCTGAAATGATAAAGAATAACTACATGATTACCCCTCTTTTGTAGTATGCAAAAGTATAAACAAACATAAATATATTTGAGCCAAGCCGAATTGAACCCTGAGATTCAACTCATGGCTTACCATACATTTTTTTAATTGATTTTGAGAACCATTATCAAAAAAACTCATTGGACTGCAAATAACGTGCTACATGGGTTTAGGTATAACACAGCTTGCGTTGGGCATGTGAACTTCAAAGGGTTAAAAGTTGAAAACCAGTAGAGACTAGATTCAAACCTGAAACCTCTACAAATGCGTACCGCTATCTATACGCGTTAATATGAGTCATGAATGGGTCATAAAAATTTGTATAAAATTACAAACAAATAAGGAATTTTGGCAGAGCCAAGTGGAGCCGAGTCAAGCCAAGTTTGCTTGGCGCGTGATTCCCATCTAGCAGCCCAAATATCTTTTTGAATGAGATAAACAATTTGAAGCAAAAATGTACCATATGAAAGTTTTAAGGTTTACTCACCTTGCCATATTGGATTTTCATGGCATCAAGAAACGTTTGAGGGAGGTTTGGATATCTGATCTTGATTTCCCGTGACAGATTTTCAGCTCGGTTTATAAGCAACTCAATCTTGTCAACTTCAGACACATGATCTCTGAATGACCATGATGATGTTCTTGTTCGAGATTTACCACTGTCATGATCTTCAATCCTGTCTTTCCATGCATGGATTGCTGCTTCCAATCTGTTAATGGCATCAAGAGCTCTGTTCTCAGATTTTAAACTCAATGAGTCGAACATACAGGAAGCCGAGGAGACTCTATTTAGTATCCTATAAAGATCCTCACCAAGGCTTGCCTTTCCAGACTGTAGAAGTTAAAACAAGTCATTAGTGTAAATCTGAAGGGACGCTGCAGGATATTATTTAACCTGTTACTCATAATGGGTCGGTTTGGATTATATTTGGTCTCAAACACGTCAAATAATAGTCACCTTGGGAAGTGCATCACTGATGATCTTGGGTAGTGGCATTTCAAGCAAGATTGCTTCATTAATTGATTGAGCAGCCTTGAAAATTTGAAGAACCAGTTTGGCCTGATTAAGCAATTTCGTCCTTTCACCATCTGAAAGACCACCCATGGGCACTTGTGGGGTCGGAAGCCACCATCTTTTACTTTGCTTTACGTTTGCGCATCTTCCTTCTGCTCGGCTACCACCTTCTTCATACCAAAATTCTTTCTTTCTCATTGAATCCAGTGTTTCCTGTTGGTGTGTTTATCCATACTTAACAACTTTAGACAATCCGCATTTTGTCTAGTTAATTCAAATAAGAGTAAAGGGATCACCTACAAGAAGCATGGAGTCTAACTTTAGTAGTGCTGGGACATTCAAATGAACGTCCACACGAGCTTTTGGTGTCATTATCTGCGAAATGAAAATATAAAACTTCATAAGTTATATGTGAAAAGTGGAGTATCAGAACTTTCCACGAAGGGAATGGAGAAGATGCCTCTAATGTCCTGCCATCGGGCCCGCATTGCTTAGCAGGTATCAACCGAACCATATAGTTGGTTGGAGAAAGCAACCAGTCCATCTCTCTTCTCCACTTGCTCTTTTTCTCCTCCGGCAGAGGTTCAAGTTTCCATAATTCTCCAAAAACGGTTCCTATCCATCCACAATTTTTATGTGAGAACTTTTACGAGTTTGCATGCATTTTAAAAGTGATTATGTGATACTAAATAATCAAAATCAGATTATCATAATAAAACAGGTTGTAAATAATAATGTTTTAATGTGCTTGTGTAAAAAATTAAAATAATGGCGTGTTACCTATCAAGTGTCCAAATAAGATGGTATAGATTCTTTTTTGTATACTATTGAACGTCACTTCTTGAAATTTTAATAATATGTCATTAATTTACTTTTTTTACTAAGTACTTAAGTTTAAGGACTTTAATATATCAAATTAGGTACTTAAACCGATTATTACGACTTAAAATAATGCAATAGTGAGAAAATATACCGGCTAGGTTCGTTATGGCATTGGACAAAGCCAAAGAAGGGGAGACTCCATTACGTCCTCCTGTGGCATCTTCACCCAACAAAAGATTTGCAAATTTTTCCTTCATAGCCTCGGCATCTGAGTTTGTAACTGTATATGATGAATTCTCTTTAGCAATAAACTGACGTGGGCCCTCCGAGTCCCATTCATCCAGACCGTGTTCATCCCTTTTCATCGTACTCCATGGAGAAAAACTTGATCCAGATGGATTGTTACTAGAACAGCAGCTGGAGGGTGAGTCGGTTGGGCAGCTGTCTCCTTTACTTGCAACACTTTCATCCTCGTAGGAGCTGGCATTTAGAATGCAGTTCTCAAGCCCGTTGTACGTCATAACTCCTGAACATTAAACGCTAGATTTCAATTCATGTTAAATAAATATATACTGGTAAAGAAATCCTAGCATATATTCCATTCTGATATGGACCATGGATGAATATGCATAACTTGTAAACTCATACGGCTCCCTAAATTTTGACATGGGTTCCCACGCGGTTAAGATCTGGTGAATGTAAATAATTTGATCAACTCCATGATATAAACATGTAGAAATGTTTAATTAGTTAGTGGACAATTTCTTTTATTCAACTGTCTATTGACATTGTTGTCATGAATAATCTATAATCAATGTTCATTCATATCTTATGCAACAACCATGCTCTAATTACAATAACAACAACATACCCAGTATATCCCACTAGAAAACAACCATGCTCTAATTCATAAAGCTAAATGAGAAACATCATGAAATCCTAGTTTGTTTTTTTGTCTGAAGTAGAAACAAAAAGGTGTGACGTTTGGCTGACTAAATCAATCAAGTTTGAGTCCACTGTGAGCTATTTAAACTAGACTTTTGGACAATAAGGTGTTGTTGGATGTTGAAATTTTAAATCTTGAATCAATGTGAATTTGTGGTTTCATTTCAAGTGATCCCAATAACTTTTTGCAGCCATGTGTATTTTAAGACAACTATGTTATGATGATTTATACAATATGCTATAGACATAGTAATCCTATGCTGGATTTGAGCATTTTAAGCTGAGGCTATCGTTTTGTAGTATCAAATTGGGGGTGCGCATGGATCAGTTTTGGGTACTAATTGAACCAAAACCAAAATTTGCGTGATTTTATTTATATTGTGTTTAATTAAATTTTAGATCTGGAGTGGTTTGAGATCTGTTTGAATTTATATTTTTTTATATGGTCTTTAGTGCATTATGTCTGTTATACTCTTGGATCTGAATTACTGATGAGGAGGATGGACAATTATTTGTTTCTGAACAATTATTTGTTTCTGAACAATTATTTGTTTCAGACAGTTTTGCTGTTAATGACATTAAAATATTTCCCCCCATGTAGTATTAACCTTCAAAACCTTTGGTATGAACTGCTGGAAACAATTTTTTTTTAACGGCCAACGAATAATTTTTAAGCCCGGTCACCCGGGTAAGCCCATTGGCGAAAGACCACCCACGCCCTCGAACACAGACAGCGCTGGTGACCCGGCTTGCCCACCATTTCAAGGGAAACCCACCACCCAAAG
>BJCN01139668.1:0-11912 GCA_018326445.1 Flaveria brownii
CAACAAAAACAAACAAAACAAAAGGCTGTGAAGTTCCAATCAAATCCAACTTCATCATTCAAGCCTAAGGAAAGAAGATCTAGACCTATTCCTTATTGCTACAATTGTGATATGGAGAATCATACCACTTCAGAGTGTTTATACAACAACTCTCCAACATCACAACGCATAAGAGATAAAAGATCTTATCATTCATCACAATCGTACTCACCGAGATCGGAGTTTGAGCACTACAACAGACGTCATAGCTACTCTTCTCATCAATCACATCGGTATAGGTATGATTTTACACATTATGATATTCATGATTATTGGGCACCAAGATATTATCCTAGATCATACACACAACGTAAGTGTGAAACATATAGGAATAATGATTGGTATAATGGATATCATAGAAGATCACACCCATCAAATTATTATAATCATAATTATAATTCTTATGATGAATATGATCACATGCCTAGAATAAACAAACATGATCAAGGACAAAGATCCTTTGCTACACCTCTACAAAACTTTCAAAAAGTAAATAGATTTTCCAAACAAACCAAAAGATTTTCAAAAACCAAACAAACTCCAGTTGGTTTAAAATCAAAAAAATGTTTGAGAAAGAAAACAATTTCAGGAGGTGAATCTGATACATCATCAGATAAAGCAAAATCATACACATACGAGCAAGTCACATATAAAGATGCTAATGGACAGCTCAGGACAACTATGGCCTGGGTTGAAATATCTAACTGATTTGCTAAAGTGTTACGGACAGTTATGGAGGCCTGCCAACCCTAGAAGAGTTAGCAGTGGTTGATCCCTTCCCATGATAGGAATGTTCTTCCTGCTCATGATGTTTATGATGCAACTGAGCCAAATTGAGCAGAGATTAACCATGATTCAATGCATGATATAAATGTTTAACAGAAACTATGATGGCAATGCAAGAAACAACCGATGTTTCATTCCATCTGCGTAGTCTAAGAACATTGCTACATGGACTAACTGTTAATGATCTCTATTGCATTGATAACACATATGCCATTTCTTTATTTTCTCAAAAACCAAAAATCCAAAAAAAATTAGAAAATTAAGAAAAATCCAAAAATAGTTCTATTGAATCTTCCTGCCTTTACATGAGAAATGATAGTATACTCATCTTGTTGGATTCTTTATGCCCAAAACATATAGAACATTGATGTGGTTAGTACGTCATGATCCAAGTCGGGTCATACCCAATAACAAGTTTAGCAAACACCAATAAATGTTTAATTGATGATATGATCATGCAATTGAATAATTACACCAATTTAGAAAATGGGTTTTCTAAATAAATTGCATACGAGATGGAACGACTTATAAGGATATTTTGTTCATAAGTATTATTTGTAATGTTATTTAAGTTAGTTAAATAACATCACATAATAATAGAGTGTATGATTTTTACAATTAAAAGGTTAATTTAATAGCTCAATTAGTAACTAGTTAAATTGAAATGGATGACAAAATTGGGGGGAAAACATTTTCAAGACCCATTTCGGCCGCCCCCTTTTTTGGGGTTGATTCATTTCATGTCTTGGGAAAACACAATCTAAAAACACACTCAACCTCTCTCTCTCTCATACATGCAAGAACCCAAAAAGGAAAATCCATCTTTAAAGAAAACTCACGGCTGGAATAGGTTCCAGCAGCCCCTTCTTGGTTCGTTTTGGTGCTCAAATCCTAGCAACAAAGGTGCTTGCTTGACACTTTTGGGTATGGAAGCTTGAGGACACCTTTCCTTGGTGTTTTGGTCGTTCAAGAACATCACCATCTTCATCAAATCTCACGGTTTTGACAGCTCTACAAAGGTAGTTTCATATGTGTTGTTTTGGTTGTTACTTCTTCTTGATAGCTAGTTGATTCACATATATATGATCCTATGTTCTTGGGTTTGTTTTTGCTAAGTTATATGCCTTAATTTTCAGTTTACAAAACATAATATTAAGGTTTACTTCCGCTGCATTTTTCATGTTTAAATGGTTAAACAACTTTGATAATGGTCTAACAAACCCAACACATCTACTATCTTCTGCATCTATTTTCCAAAATCAATAAAGACCGACAAGACTCTGTTTAATATGTTAAGCAGGCTCAGCTTGGATTCAAGATAAGCATATTTGTGATTAACTAAATCAATATGCATTGTGGACCAAAACCATCTTAGGGTATTGGTAAGCAAAGACTTTTCCAAGTGTTTGCTTGTGTGGTTACCTAAACACACCATGCGAAAACAGTTTATAAATTTCTCATTGATAAAAGCATCTATTTCTCCTTTGTTGTATGTAAATACATACCTGGAGTAAATATGAGGACAACTTCTGTTATGCTGAGCATAGACTTAGTTGTCCTTGCACTAAAAGTGTTGATGCTAAAAAGAATCCCAATGCGGATCAATGCTAAAAAGAATCCCAATGTGGATCAACTTCCAAAGTGAAGCAAATATAAAAGAATCCCAAAGTGGATCAAATCATGAGAATTTATACTCTAAGTAGCCTGGTTCAAGTTGTGATAAAGTGCCACCTTGCATTTCATGAGGAGGGTTATGCTTCCATACTTCTGAGTGTGGGGTCCTCAATTAGCATATCTAATCAAACCTAAACATGATAAATATCACAAAGTGCTGAAAATAGATCCTTGCATGAGTTTAAGTGGACAAACATACTTACAATCAACTTTGTTCTTTGTCTATGTCTATTCCAAACTTTAAACATTCTTAGATGTAGAGGATTTTGGATTAGTATGATGTCATTGAATTTGAAGGATTCATGCTTGTAAATATCTTAATTTTGAAAAAATCTAAAATACTAAAAAGATTTGTCATTTTTAGTATTTTTCTTCATTTTGACAGATTTACATGTGTTATTGATTCAGGAGTGAAACTCCCATGCAATACCTCTACCGAGAGGATTTAGACTTTTACAGGTGATGATTTGCATGACATGCTTGAGTTTCTTATTCAGTTCAAGATGATAAAAGAACACTCCTGCTTCCTTCAAAGATCTCCTACCAGTTGCTGAGAACTAAGAATCCTCCTCTTGGCGTCTCATACATAAAAGTTCCTCACCCTCCAAAGCTTTAGTTGAGGGAGAGTTTATGTTAAGTCTGAAGAATTTCTAATGCTTCTCCTTCTCTTCTGAAGTTGAGATAAAGCTGCTGATATTGCTACCTGTGCAATCTACAGTGTATGCAAATAGGTGTATCTTCAAGTCTTCAAAATGAGACTAGAAGATCAAGCTGATGAATGAAACATACATCAAGTGCCAAACCAAAGTCTTTATGTGCCGAAATAAAGTCATTTTCTCAATACCTTTTTATGAAGCCTCTAAGAAGATGCTACCAAAAAGGGGGAGAAGACTGCACTACAAGACTACACATCAATCAACATACAAGGTTTTGATAATCATGAAGTTTTGGCAGCATCATCTTAGGGGGAGTACTGTTGGAATATTTGAAAATAATACTTACCAAAACCTAACTGTCGAATCTCATGATGATTACCAAAACCGACACGGTGAAAATTTGCTAAAGATATGATCAAAAAGAAGAAAATTAACCAAAGTCAAACTTGGTCAAACTTGGTCAACCATGGTCAAAGTCAATAGTCAACATCAGCGGTCGTCGCAAATGACGTCAACACTCGGCAGTCATGCATCAGCAACAGAGAATTTATCAGACTTAGAACTATATTTGTGTAATCATTTTGTGCTTAAATGTAATATATCTTTTATTGTAAGAGTATAAATGACTACACTTAGTCATTTATACTCCATATATATAATAGAATAGATAAGAAAAAGAGAGTAGAGCTTTAGAGAGAAAAACACACACTTAAGGTGTAATCTCTAACTTAGAGAGAATTCAAGGTTGAGTGGGTGTGAGAAATTGTTCTTGCAAACTCCTTTGAATTCCTCTAACATTGAGCGAAATCTAGGTTGAGTATGTGTGAGATTGTTTTCTTACAAACTCTATTGTAATCCTCTTGATATCAAACATATGAATGAATGAAATATTTCTGAATTTGTGTTGTTGATTGTTCATCATTCATTCATCATCATTTATGTTTATATATTGCATATAAAGATCATCATGACATCATCAACGGATCTGTGAGATTCCGTATCACAAATCTGGTAAATGGCAACAATACGATTGCAATATTCGATCTGTATATCGATTTCCACATGGTTGACCTTACCATGCTTTTGAGTGTAAGGTACATGTTAAATACTCAATCAACTCAAAAACATGATAAAGATCACTAGCATCAAAATATTAACCTAGTATGAGTTTAAGAGGACAAACATACCTCCAATCAATATGTTCATGATTATGTTTGTTTTACTAACATTTGCTTGCACTTGTGAAACGTAAGATTGATATGATTCCAAATTAGGTATAATTCCTTTTCATGTACAGATTAGAAAAAAAATCACAAAAAATATTTTCACTTCAAAGTTGTAAATCTTTAAAGTTTTTATGCCATATGCATATAAACTTTAAGGGGAGTAATTAAATTTTTGACCAGTATCTATAATTGTTCATTTCTTAAAAATATAAAAAAATAAAAAAATGACTGTGTTGGTGCAGGAGTTATACCATAGTATCTCAGTATATGCAGATATCTTGAAGCACAAAAGTCCAAGATCAGTCAACACTGGAAAACTTGTATTACATCTGGTGAACAACTCAATCCAAGAAAGAATTGACAAACCTAGCAACAGACAAAAACTTCATAAACATCAAATCAATAAACTCATCTTCATAACAGTCAAAAGCAAAAGACACATCTTCATAAAAGACAAAGCATCAAATCAAAAA
The DNA here is from genome assembly GCA_018326445.1 of Flaveria brownii. Classification (NCBI taxonomy): domain Eukaryota; kingdom Viridiplantae; phylum Streptophyta; class Magnoliopsida; order Asterales; family Asteraceae; genus Flaveria; species Flaveria brownii. Next base: position 4,855 of record BJCN01139668.1, read on the forward strand.
CAGCTAAAACTATCCAAAGCATAAACATTAATTTTTGACAAGTTCAAAATTTAATGCAGGTAAGTGCATGGTTAATGCGGGTGAAGGTAACCCAAGCATATAACCAATGAGGATAATAGTTTTGATTCATGAAAAACACAAGTGAAATTAATACGGACAAGTTAACTCTCCCGCATTAGTCTTACAACAAATGCTTACAACAATTTTTAAAGTATTGAAGACTTATGTGAACACAATTGTTCATCCGCATTTGTTTACTCAACCTCATTTCATAAATACGGTTAACATCAATGCTGATAAACTTTGTTGTGTATTTGCATAAAAAATAAATTAGAAGTGTCCTCACACTCTTCTATCATGGTGTGTTAGAAGTTCAAGAAATGCATTTAATGAAATTGTTCATCTGCATTTGTTAAAGTAAATACGGCCAAGTAAAATGCTCTTTAGCATTTGCTACACTATACAAATGCTTGGTAGGTTAAAACTTCCGCATTTTCTACAGTACACAAATGCTTGATAAGTAAAACATTGCTAAGTTAAAATTTCGCATTTTCTACAGTACACAAATGCTTGCCAAGTTTAACACTTTCATATTTGTAATAGTACACAAATGCTGACAGATTTGTTCTTCTATATTTGCTATAGTAATCTTTTGTATTTGTTTAAGAAACCTGTAGATTTTTTAAAAGTAATTAATATGACTATTTAAACAAATCAACAAGAGTCATTTAATACTTTTCAAATTGAGAGTCTTAAAAGTGCGATGAGCAAACTTTCTTGCTGTTCTTCATTCATCACCAAAATCATCACAAACAATCTGATTTTAGTGTTCTTAAAACATCATTTCTCCTCTATTTTGATTCTCAACAACAGTAGTATCGAAACAAGGTGATTTTCAATGGATTCAAAGAACTAACTATCGAACTCATGATGAACTTAGAACCCTAGAAAAAGAAAGAATCACAAAAATCAACCTCAAACTAAGGATTGATAGACATTTTCAAGTGCAATGAAACCAATGATTATGAAAATTAACAATGAACAATTGATTTTCAAAACCCTAGGATCATCGCATGAACAGTGGAACTATGAACTGGTAAATGTCGACTTCAAACCTATGTTTCAGTGGTAAAAGATAGTCAAAATAGAAAAGATCATCAAAAACAAAGATAAAACACAACAAATTGATCATTCATTACAAAATCAAGATAGGTCTAATTTCTATGAAACACTACCTATGATTTTTCAATTTTGACCAAAACAAAGTCAAAATAGAAATAGTCAACTTGAATTTACTTGTGTAATTTGATGATTGTGAGTCAATTACTAATTCATATGTCTCTAATGCAGAGGTCAATGGCTAATCTCATATGGAGCAAACTCCATAATGTAGTAGGTATCTTGACCCTGATGTCCCTGAAGCAGAAGGACTCAAAGACATGATCAGATTCATATCTACCACTAGAGTTGCTCATGCCATCACTGTGAGACCTGCTATATACGAGAACTTCATAAGATCCTTCTGCAGTAGTGCTGAAGTAACAGAGACTGATGGTGTCAAACCCTTGTCTGGGAGAATCACTAATGATCACACCCTTTCCATCACTAAACAAACTATGAGACAGTGTCTACAATTAGGTGATGATGCTAATACTCCTCAGGAACTTAAAGATGAGGAGATAATGACCTTCCTTGCCAACATTAAATATGAAGGATGATATGAAGGAAAACAGATATTAAAAGGGTTGGTGGATCTAAAATGGATGTTTTTGATACACATATTACAACTCTGTCTATCCAAAAGAAAGATAGGCTGGAATGACATCCATGTCACTATTTCATGTGCTATATGTTCTTTGTGCACAAACAGGCCAATCAATATGTTAGCATATGTATTTAATGGCCCCGTTTCTAACATTCAAGAGGGAAGAAGACACATGTTCTTATGTACCCAAGGTTCTTGTAGTGCTTCATCAATGGAGCCTTTCCTCAATTGGTACCTGTAGGACATGTGATGGATATTCCCATTACAATGGTATGTCCTATAAGTACATCAAGAAAATAGATCCCATGAACTTCTATAGTGGGACTTTGTTTCCCTTGCTTCCTTGGATGTTAGAGTAGATTAACCCAGAAGAAGCTATAGAGGAACAAGAAGATGTAGCCCCAGCTGATGAGCAAGTTCATGAAGAAGAAGAACAAGTTGCTCCTGATAAACAACATGTTGATGAGTATGCTGAAGAAGCTTAAGAAGAACAAAGGATAGTGTCACCACATGTTGATGTAGGTGGTGATCTTTACACTGGGCTCTCTGTTCAAGAAGCTGACATTGAATCACCTTTCGGACCATCTCCAATTCATTCTCCTAGTATGTCTCCAGCTCACTTTTCTCCATTTCACTCTTCTCCAGTTGTTGCTGAACCTATTGAGTCTGATGAATCTAACTGCTCTTTAGATGAATCCAAGTCATCTCCGGATGAGGAGGATCATACCATCAGAATGCCTGTAACACAAGCTCAATCTGATGCTGGTGCATCTGGAAGTGATGCTAAATCAAGAATTAACATGCCTGATGAGAAGGATGAGATGATATTAGAAATTTTGTTGAAAGTTGCAAGAACGGAAAAGTTGCTTGACAGAAGATCTGGAATTATACAAGACAGACTTCTAGAGTTGGTTGAGAAAGAAAAGGAAATCAAGGAACTCAAGGAGAAATTTGAGTCTAAAAAGAATGAAAAAGACAAAGAACTAGACAAGCTCAAGTATGAACTCAAACAAGATAGAGATGAAATCAATGGGCATGTTGATACTATCAACATACAGACACTTGCCATGGAAGAACAAGAGAATTTGATTGAAGTTCAATCTGATATCATTGTTGATCTTGACAGTCAAATTGAGACTTTAACAAAAAGAGTCTCAGAGTTGGAAATGTTAATAAAGATCAAAGAGGAGTTAGCCAAGGAACAAGAAATTAAAGATGATGAACCTGAAAAGGAGAAGGAACCAAGTCTAGCTATGGTTAGGTAATCAAGTGAACAATCTGAAGAAACCAATGAGCTAGAGTCTGAATTTAGAGACTTGATCAAAGCGCTGGATAGCTATTCTGCTAGCGAATTCATAATTGATGATGAAATCTAGGAATTTGTGAAGGACCCAAGACCTCCAGTAGAACACATAGTGGTGATTCCTCAATCTCCAGTACCTTTAGAGAAAGAGTTAAGCATGCTGATTGTTCCTGCTATCACCCTATCTGATGAGCAGAAAGAGCTCATCAGAAGATTAAGTGAAGAAATAAAAGAGAAATGTGAAATTATTAAGAAACAAGAAGAAGAACGAACACAACAAGAAGGTGAAACCTCTATACCATCCTCATCCAGACCATTTATAAACACCTATTCAAGCAAGAGAAGTTACCTATCTGGAAAGGCTAAGGGTAAAGGCCTATGGGGGAAGAGGAACCTGTCAAAAAGAAACAAAAGGATGATCCATGAAGTCTAGCTGCTATAGCTGAATTTCTTGAAGAACATGAAAAAGCTGAGGAACAAATCAAGAAAATATCTGACCTCATAGATTTGGAGGAGAAGGAGATTGAAGGAGGATACTAGGATGATGAACCTGTGATTCAAGATGGTCCTCTAAAGGTAGAATCTCCAGTGGAAGAAATGGTGGAGAAAGCACAAACTAATGATTTGATGGTCAAGGCAATGTTCCTGATCAATCATGGTTATGATGCAGATGAAGTGTTTGGGATGACTTATAAGGCTATGGTGGAAGAAATAAACAAGATGAATATACTTCTTGATCCTACTCATGTGACTGAGTATGAAATAAAAACAGTCAAGTCTCCAGTCATATTCACTACTCCCCATACTTAACAGTCTAAAACTCCTCAAGCTCAATATCCTGATCCCTATAGCATGACTGATAGGAAATGAAGGATTATCTTTCCAAACAAGGATGCACCAAAAGAAGACCGGGTAACATGAAAACAAACTCCCTCAAAGTCGTAACCTTCCAAATGATTAATGAAAAAAAAGAAAAGATGAAGAAGTTAGAAGAAGAGGTTATGGGGAGGAAACCCAGATCAAGAGTGCCTACTCAAGATATCCAGCTGACCCCCAAAGACCATGATATCTTGGCACCCATACTTAAAAGGAATCCTGATTGGTTTATTGAACCCTCTCAATTGAAACTTCATGAGGGGTTAACCACATCAGAAATGATTCAGGGTGTGTCGGCTCCAGAGGGAAAAGTAGATATTAAAATCATTGCCTGGAAGTATGATAGTGACTGGAACATGTTCATGATCAAAAGGATCTCAGGGTTTGTTCAATTTTTCATAAAGTACATTACTCTAGTGAACTCCCTATAGATTCATGATCTGAATGAATTGGCATATCTTGAATTTATCATTCACAATACCATGCATAGGGGATATGAGTTAGAAGAGATTTTGAAGATATTCAAATGAACCAAAAACTTTGACTCACTCAAAGCCATCTGCTTAAGGAAAGAAAAAACTTTCCAAAATCCCCTTGAGAAGAAAAGAAAAACAAAAAGGACTAAGGAGTTGGTTTTTCCTGAATTGAATGTAAAACCAATTGATTCATTGAAAAGAAAGATGGTGACTGGCACCCATTCTTGAATACCAATCTCTAATGTGTTCTATGATGAAAAGACATATGAATTGGTGATTGAAAGAAGGTAGGGACGAAAAGAAGAGGCTGAAATCTAGTTGTTTAGTGGATATGAGGTCAGATTGCTTGATGAGTCCTATATCCACTACATCTTCACAAGACACCTCAGAGAGATCAACAACAAACTTGGAGAGGCTGTTATATATTTCTTTCTAAAGTGTATCAAGATTTTGAAGATGGCATATGACAGGATAAACCTTAAAAGAGAACAAAGAAAGAAGAAGAAGACTCCTCTAAACTTGGGAAGTATAGTAAAGCTTGAAGTAGATGTAGATAGATCTCTATAGATCCATAGAGATGGGTTGTCCACTGTTAGTGTGTGGGAACCAGTATCTCTGTGGAAGATGCGTATTGAAGCCATCCATACCATGAGCCAAATGAATATACATGTACTGAGCAGAGAAAAGATGAAAGATGCAAGAGATTTTAGCAACATGATCAAGGCCATCTTAAGTCTATCTCTACCAGACCAAAGTTCAGCTCCATTATCACCAGTCCAATCATCAGTAGAAGACCTAGCAGAATCTTCACGACCTTATCGACCATCAAACCCTTGAAGTACTTCGGCTGTATAATCCTAAGGGGGAGTATTGTTGGACTCTAAAAGGATCATACATGCCAATTGAAGAGATGGTTGATGGTTGTTCTACTGGTAAAATCCCACAAGTCCAAGAAGATCTACAGGTGAAGAATAAAGACAAGTGATGGCTATCCTCATTTGTATGGATCCATATTGTTGGACCCTGAGAGGATCATACATGCCAATTCAAGTAGTGGAGGATGATTGTTCTGCTGAAATCTCCCTAAGTCCAAGAACCAATATGAATGAAGAATCTGCAACAACAAAAGAAGACAAGTGTCGGCTATCCGCATTTGTACATGTGGATGACCAAAGAACAAATGCTGACAAGTATTTATTCTTCCGCATTAACAAATGCGGACAACCGAACAAATACTGCCAAAGGATTTATTCTTCCGCATTAACTAATGCGGATGCTCAGCAACAAATGTGTAAGTGTTTGTTCATCCGCATTTGTCAATGCTGATGACCAAACACTAATACGGTTGAAGAAAAACAAATGCTGACACATCCGTATTAATCAATGCGGATGAAAAAACAAATGCTGATGAAGACCTTTTGTACTTAGACAAGATTATGTATAGGGGTATTTTAGTCTTTTGTAAAGGCTTCCTGTCAGCCTATAAATAGAATAGACAACCAAAATATCTGTCGTTTGTCCCCAAGGTGTCCGGTTACTGTATAGTGCTCAAACCTAGCATTTATTGTAACTGTTCATCTAAATGAATACAAATAAGCATTTATGAGTATTTCTTGCATTCAATGTTCTGTGTTTGTATGATTCCGCCATATAAAAACTGACTCAATCATCATATTAGTCCTTGTTGTTTCACAACAACAGAGAACATCATTCTCACACCCAATCAATTGGTATCAGAGCTTTGGCTCTAGGTTCTTCTTCAGATTTGCACAGATCTAAGTTGAACTCGATTAATCTGGTGATTAAGTTGTTGATAGAGCATTTAACTACCTCTATTCAGTATACAAGTTGAATATCTACTGAAATACTTTGACAGTCACTGTTCATTCATCATCAACCTCTAAAAATAAATATGTGAACAGTAACTTCAATATAAAATCATACCAGAAATTAAAATAAGAAACTTAACAAAAGAAGATCTAACAACTTTCTTCTATTCACTAAGCAGATCTGGTAGTATGACTGTTTCTGGACTTACTGGACTAGGAAGACTTAATAATCAACCTAATCAGTACTTAAACAAGTTAAACACAACTTATTAACATGGATTCACTTAATTTCTCTGAACTTTGTCATACTCCTAAACCTCTTATGCTTAAACACAAATCTGAGTTTAAGCAATGGAAGATTAGGTTTATGAATTACATTACAGGTGTAGATCCGGACTATTGGATTTCCATATGCAAATGCCCTCATATTCCAGTGACATTTTTTGCTGATCAGGCTGCTCTATACAAAACCTCAAGAATACCCATAGAGGATCTTACTCTTGATGATGATGATTACAAAAAGATAAAAATTGATCTCAAAGCTTATTCCATCCTAACTCAAGCACTGAAAATGGATGTGCTGAAAAGACTTCAGAAGTATGGAACAGCTAAAGCTATCTGGGATACACTGCTAATTATGTGTGAAGGTAGCAGTGAAGTGCCTGAAATTAACAAAGACAGACTTGTTAATCAATATGAAACCTTTCATCACTCCAAGGGGGAGTCAATATCTAAACAATTTGTTGGACCAAGAGAACCAATGAGCCAGATCAGAAAAACCTCTAAGTCCCACAAGACATCACAACAAC
>BJCN01139675.1:0-17320 GCA_018326445.1 Flaveria brownii
AGTTAGCAAATGAAGTTTAAAGTTTAGATTTAGTTTTAAACGAATTACAATTTAACCCCTGAAACTTGAAATGTTATCATTTCATGTACAAAGTTATTGATTATAGGTTTTAAATATAATAAACTTATATTCTTATTATTATTATTATTATTATTTATTATTTTTATAATTAGGTCACCAACGTTTAACGAGACTAACGAAGTTTCGTAAAATTTTCGGGTGTCACAGATTGGGTGCAATCCCCGACAATTTTGATTGGGTGCAATCCCCATTTTGTGATTCTGGTGGCGTTTTGTGATTCTGATCCAAACTTGTATGTGATTGTGTGAGTTCTACTAATTGCAATCGAAGGCTGCGATATTGTCATTTAGACTTGTATTTCCATCAAAGATCATAACTTTAATTCTGACTTTAGTTCTCAAGTTCAACCCCTTCCATTCTAATTTAGATTCCAAATTTTGAATTTCATTTTTGATTTTGTATAGTTTGTCTGATTTTGTATTTATTAATTAATCCGATTGATTTTGTATCTTTTTTAGTCTAATTGTTAGCAATTATGCATGAGTTTTAAGGATTGTTTGACAACCTATGTTGAGCCATTAAAAGGTTTGACTAAAAAAGATGTAGATTCTTAATAACTAAGCATTTTTCTAAAACCTACTCATTAAAAGATTTTATGAACCGTAAAAAAATATGTTTTTAAAATGAATCAAACACAGTGTACCTCTACCGACTCAAAGATAGCCACTTAATGAAAGTTTTAATAGCCTATCAAATAGCCCATTAGTCCATCAAAGTCTTTCCTATTTGTATTAACAATTAAATTGATTTTGTATTTTTAGTCGATCAAAGACTTATGTAGTATTAACTAGATTGATTTTGGATAGTTGAATTTTATGTTTGTTAGAATTGATTCTTTATTTATGTTTGACTTTTAATAGTTAAATTTTAATTTTAATTTGCAACCCACATAGTTACATGTTTACTGATTTAGTTTATTGTTTTTAGTCACCAACCCAAGTAAAGGGAAAGTTTATAATGTTAACTTCAAAAATATACCCAAATTTTATGGTTCACTTAGGTCACCTAAAATCGCTGAGATGTTCATGTGCAGCTGCACCTACATCTTTATATAAAATCTTAATCTCTTTATATTAAAGACGTTAGAATTGAAATAACATATAATTGTGTCCTAAATTTTTTGCAAGATTTTTACATTGACAAGGTTATGCTCAAGTGAACACATGAACGTTGTTTAAGCTGATGTTTTGCTAGTGATTTCAAGTATTTTTTAGATTAAATTCATGTTTCATTAATATTAACCTATACCTCATATTTTCAACTTCGTGTTATCTGTATAACACAATATCATGAAAGTCTCTTGCTTGTGAGATAGTGTTGGGGATGAGGATGATTTGGGAATGCTTTTAATGTTATTAAACATGTTTAAGAGGATAACTTTAACACCCTACCAACTATTTCCTCAAAATTACATTTTGGATTATCTTAACTCTATAACTTAATTTTAACGACAGAGTTTTGTTAAATATCGAGATTTAACTTACCTAACAAATTAACACCCTACCAACTATCTCCTCAATATTACATTTTAGCAATATATTATTTTCATGACAAAGAACCATTACCTTTAGGTAACATTACAACTGCATTAATGTTACTTCAGTTTACACTTTTATTTTACACTCTATTGAAAGAAGGTCTAAAAATATTATTGATAGAAGGCCTTTTGTTATATTCTAGGTGAAGGTCTCTTAAATCTAAACTAGACAAGTTTTTATGTCTCTATATTTATCCACTAGCTTTAGTAACCCGTGTATTACACAGGTGAATAAATAAAATATTAATATAATAAAATTTACTAATTATAAAATAATATTTTAATATATGATATGACTGACTATAACTAATAAAACAGTGATATTAACTTTTTAAAATTTTATTTTTAAATTTTTTTCAAAAAATAAACATTTTGTTCTAAAACAAACCGTATAAAAATGTCATTTTTAAAATTTTCTTATTATAACTCCTAAATTTAATTATTTTTTGTTTTAAAAATTTGAATTTTTAAAAACCAAATTTAAAATATTATATATTTTAAAAAAAGTTTTATGCTTTAGAAAAAATAATTATTTTATGAAACATTTGTTTATTTAGAAATAGCATTAATAAATAAATATTTTTTAATTTATTAAATGTAAAAAAATATTAAATAGTATTATTAATAATTAAGGTAGTTATTTAAGAAGAGAGAGAGGCGAGAAATTTTGGGTGAGGATGATTGTGGTACTGACACGTGGCATCTCAAGTTACTCTTTTATTAGAGTAAGAAGATACTATATATAATACGACTTTTTGAATAAAATTATTATTTTAGTTAAACTTTAAGACATCTAATATAACTTTTTAAATATAAGGTGCATGTGCTCTATAGAATGGTAACTATGCTCCCCATATTTAATAAAATTCTCATAGTTAATACATTATTCAATGCATATTATTAGTACAATAAAGTATAATGTGAGATTATTTAATTCACTATATTAAATATTATATTAGTTATGATACTTTAAATTAACATTTAAAACTTATATTTACTATTTAATTTTTTACAACTAAATACTATTTACATTAAGTTTTTGTTGAACGTTGTACAGAACTAACCTCAATACCCGAGTGAGTCTTCCTGATTTGAGATTTCAATCGTTCATATTGATTTTAACGCTTCAGGCATAGCTCACCCAAGAACACCATTAGTGAGGAAACCAACCGATGTAAGAAAACCCCTTAAGTTAGGTTTTGAACTCAAGACCTAAAAGATCCCAAGCTCTAACCATCACCCACATACCATATAATTAGTGTTTAAGGTAGATCGCAAAAGAGCCTCGATGAAACCTATCCTATCTCGTGGGCCAACCGATTATGTATAACAAAGTAACAAACAGAGAAGACGGTGAATAGTGACATTGTAGGTCTTCTTAATATTATCATAATAGTTTTCTTTTCGTCAAAGTAATAAAAAATGTATTTTGTTTGTATGGAATTTTACACTTCAACCCCTGCTTGTTTTTTGAAACTGATCATAATATTAGTTTTTAAAATTAACTACCTACTCATTTTGTTATATTTTAAATTTTACACCTGCTTATTTGTTTCTTATATCAAATTTTACAATTTAAACCATCGAGTTATGTCACTCGTGGACTTTAGTAAAGTTTTCTCTAATTGTCTTTTAATTAATTTACAATATAGCCTATTGACTTTAATAAATTTATCATTTATGCATTTGATATTTATTCTTTTACTTTAAGAATTTATTTTTTAGAGTATTTCTTTTTTAGTTACACTTTTTGTAAGTGTTTCATGCATGATTTTTTTTTTCTGGGGGTTAATACTAACATATAAGTCGGCATAATTATGAATTTTAAAATTTACAAACACCGCTGCATATATAATCTATTTGTGGTAAAAAGGGAAGTTCACTTAATTTTAAGACATGTATTATGAGTATTTTTTGTATTTCATAATTTTGTTACTAATGAGATCTCACTTAATAACAGACACACATATCACTTTATAAAGAATTTGAGATGAAGTGATGAACGATTTGATAATTTCTTTAAAAGTTTAAGACACTAATATGTATGTTGTATTTCGCACAAGTTGTGCATAAATCTATACCACATGTACAAGTTTGTCTCTAAATCAAAACTATAGAAAATGTTCATATTCCACATCAATTGTGTAAAAAACCAAAGCATCACCTAGCTTCTATATAAAGAGCCAGTTTCCTAAAATTAATAGGGGTGTTGTGTTTTACGTGCATGTTTTTTTGTATGTCATTAAACATTGAACTAGATCAGTAAATGTCTTTTCGTATTTAAACTGTGTGTATTGGTGATTCCCAGACTGGTTTGACTGGTCGGTCTGGTTAGATTTTAAATCATTGGTTAGCAAAATAGGGAAGGTTATACAAATATATGAAGCCTTACTATTTTTTATACCCCCGCCACACCACGTAGATCCCACACGCTATTCCTCAAAAGTTTAAGACAATTAAAATCTATGTTTGTTGCATTTCGTACATGTGTTGATGCATACATCTATCTAAATATACAATTTTATTTCTAAACCAAAACTATAGAAAATGTTACTATCTTACATCGGTTATGAAGAAAAACAAAACAATACGCTTATAGTTACCTGACTCCTATATAAGGAGTCGTTTGCTTATAGTTAAAGAGGAGTTATGTGTTCATGCACATGTCTTCTTGCATGATATTAAACATTAAAACCAAATTGATAATAGTCTTTTTGGTTTTTGAAGAGAGTGTACCAACAATTCCCGGTTAACCAGTTAATTCGGTTGGTCCAGTCCGGTTTTTAAATAAACAGTTAGCATAATAAGACAAGGTTAGCCACAGATACATGTCTTATAAATTCTCATACGCACCACGGATGTCTCCCACGTTAGTACTTATTTATTTTTTTAACACAATCATACGTTTTTTATTTGTTCTAAATTTCTCTTATAAATTTTAAAATCTACTGGTTTTTTTATGATTACGAATATATTGTTGTGACATACTTCTATTACGTACATCTGCTGTAAATAATATATTAAACGTAGTTGTACATCATATAAAATCCAAATTTGTATTTGCTTGGTTTTATGAAGATTAATATGTTTAATCGTTTGGGTTTTAATTTTGATGTGTCTGTTTGTATAAACGTTTGGACGTGAATTTTTTAATTGTATTATTTGATCACTTTACTTGATCAAAAATTGTTATTTGTTTTTATGCTCTTTATTAACATATAGATTTGGTATTCTTTTTATAGTGTTGGGATGTCTCTTTAAGTATATATTGTGAAAAAGGGGAAAAAACAAACGGAGTCTTTATCAATTTCATTAAAAGAATAGTGTTATGTTAAAAGAATAACGTTAGGTTAAAAGAATTGTTACAAACCAACGGAAGAATTCAAGCCAAAATACTTGTATGTCGGGTGAGGAAATCCATCTGATCTATAAATATTTCATCAATTGCTCATACAATTGATTTAAGACAAGTTTCATACCTGACAATGGTTAAATAAACATTTTGCTCATATGATTGATGTGAGAAAAATTCCATACTTATCTCAATACCGATCATGAATACTTCAGGTTTTGGGTTTGCCCATGATGTTCAAATTCGTTTGTAATCCTATCGAATGGATGGGATGGGGCTCGCTTTTATGAGAAATTGAACCGTTAGTGCTAATAAATGATATAGTTAGTAAAAAGCAAAACCACCTTGTTTATATTATGTTTTAGAACATGTTTTTACGTAAATAAAATATGAGTGAGTTTATTCTACAAAGTGTATTTTTGCTGTAAAATGTGAGAAGACACAATGATGTTAAAAAAGACAAAAAAATTATATCTCATAATCTAAATCGAATTTCAAAAAAGTACTTCGGAGTCTATGTTCATATCGTCGTCCTCTTTCAGTATGACACAATGACTTCATTGTGTCTTTCATAATGACACAATTACGTCATTGTGTCTTTCATAATGGCACAATGACGTCATTGTGTCTTTCATAATGGCACAATGATGTCATTGTGTCTTTCATAATGACACAATGACGTCATTATGTCTTTCATAAATAACACAATAAAAATATTATTTTTATTACTTTTTATTTTCCATTTATTTTTTTTCTTAATGAGAATGGCTAGAGGAACAAAAACTCGGAAACACTTATTTGAAATTCGATTTAGATTGTGAGATATAATTTTTTTGTGACTTTTTTTGACTCATTATGTCTTCTCATATTTTATAGCAAAAATACACTTTGTATTTGAACATTATTCATTAAATATTTTTATTTTTCATGTTCAAATTGAATCCCTCTTTCATTTTGCTATATATTATTAAATATTTTTAATGTATTTAAATTGAATGTGTGACCAATGCAATCGTATTATTCATTAAATTAGTCTAGAGACATGGACTGTATGCTGGTGCTTTTTTTTTAATCATTAGAATCTAATTTGTTCTTAGAGCAAAGCCCCCAAGTAACAGGGGTTACAATGAGGGTAATATCCTCTTGGTGGGGGGTCGTCATTAGAAGCGAGGTCTAAAAAACGACGATCTCTTATGAGGATTTAAGAGGCAGAACCTCTAGTTGGGATTGAGAGATTCTAATCCCAATAACAACATCCTCTCCTTGTTTAAGAAAATTCCTTCATTTAAATTTCATTAGATATGTATTTTTCTAAAATTTGATGTGTGAAATTCGGATTAAAATTAGGCTCTAATTTAATGTATGTTGAACTAAAGAAAAAACAAGGTGTCAGACCCCATTCTTAATTGAAACATACGAAATCTCCATTCCTTGCAAGATCCGATTTCGATTTTGGTCGCTTTTCTTTGGTTTGGAATTTCTCACAGACATCTGCACATTGTTGTTGATATTGAATTTAACCGATTGAACATTTGGATTAAACCCTCAAATTGCTTGAATTGTTCAATCTGAAAGAGCTACGGGACTCTCAGGTCATATTAGTTTTGATCATCGCAGTACGATTCCTCTACATATTATTATTCTCATACAGTTTTATACGCTATCATCACACTTTTTCGTTGGGCCAGCGACTTTAAGTTTTAAAAACTAAGTATGAAAAAGTGACCTATGACCTTGCGATCTAGTGATATGTTATTTGCACCCTAAAAAATAATATGAATTAAAATCCTAATAAGTATAACATAAATGGTATTTAAATGTAAACAAACTGTTATGAAAAGGAAGAAAAATTATGAAAAAAGTGTTTTAGATTATGTTTTTTCATATTATCATAATCACATTAACTAGCAAATTCAACTTACCAAACTCATTTTATTATTCCATTAGTAAACAGGTCGTATAAATTATATTTCTCGATTTTTTCAGAACTAACTTCTAATTTATTTATGGTCACTTGCATGATTTAAATTTTTGATATTTATTTAGCATATAAGCAAAACTCATTACCACCACAAGTATCTTTTTCAAAACTCCTATAATATATCTAGTAACGACTTGTCACAATTAAGAAAATAACTCGGCCCTTGTTCTCAAGCTCTAGCAGCTTCCACGATTATGTATATAGTGGGTGTTTGGGAGTGTTTATTTTTATCAACTTTTAACTTTTTAACTTTTAAAAAATTAAAAAATCATTTTATAGTGTTTGGCAATATGATTATTGTGAGAGAATAAGTTAATAAGTCACTCCATGCTAACTTATTAACTTATTAGAAAAGCCAATAAATCAATAAGCTACTTTTTAAAAACAATTTCAAACATGCTCGTAATAGAGTTTCGAAGAAATACAAAATTTCAAAAAAATACAAAATTTCAAAAAAATACAAAATTTCAAAAAAATACAAATTTTTTTGGCGTATAATTCAAATATTAGTTGTTTCTGTATGCAGTGTGATATGGTACACCCAAATCCAATCCTCAACACTTGGAGACGCTTTCTGCCAATGGCTAAAAGCCATTCATCCACACATGTCGTATTCCCTGATAACGAAGGCTTCAACGTTACCATCACTACTATAATTACCTTTGAATCCGTTAATAGTCGACCTGCAATTTTCACTTTACCGCCTGAAATTCCCGTAATCTATCATCATTTACACCACAAATCGATTCACATCCTCACCGAATAGAAATCAAATATCATTTACTCCATCTCACGATCTCCTTTTGCTATTGCTGATACCTCAATTTCGCAGGTATATTGTTGAAATCGGTAGTTGATTTGACGTGATTTGTCGACTATTATTATTATTATTATTCGGTTGTTCTCTCGATCGATATATCGAATTATCGATCCGTTTGATCTGTTGATGATTTGATTGTGCGTTGTGAAATTGAGCAGGTGAAGGCGGACGATGAGTTCGTTGTTTGTTGAAGGTATGCTTCTGAAGTCAGCCAATGAGTCGTGCTTACCGGCGAGCGTGAAGCAACGGCGAATCGGTGATCTCAGGCGATTGAACCACCACCGTCAACCGGCGTTTGTCCGGGGGATTTGCCGTCGGAAGTTGAGTGGAGTTAGCAGAATAGAGTTGCGCACCGGTGGTTTAACTCTGCCACGAGCGGTGCTTAATCCGGTGTCTCCTCCGGTAACGACGACTAAAAAGGTATGTTTGAATGCTATGTGTTGTTTATTTTGTTACGTTACGTCTATAATCAACACTTAGACGACTAAAAAGGTATGTTTGAATGCTATGTGTTGTTTATTTTGTTACGTTACGTCTATAATCAACAATTAATGCTAAATTTTGATAGATAATTTAGATTTAGGTACCATGCTCGTTACTATAACTAGCGAACATTTACCCGAAACATGGCCCCACACGACTATAGTAAAAATTACATTTTCTTATCATCCTGTTATAAAAATTGATTTCTTTAGTTTTGTAATTATTTAAATATATATGAGAGGGAGAGGGTGGAGAGAGCGCGGTATAAAGGGGAAAGTTTAGGTGGCTATAACGACGCTGGGGCGCCACTAGAATTTGCCGTTATATATTGTTTTACATTTTACCGTTCTATATTTCTATAGTATTTAATAAAATAATGTCTATTTTGACATTTATATTGTCGAATGAAAACGTATTATATTTGACATGAATCCAAATATAATTTACGTAAAAAACGTACCATGTACTCGGTATTAAAATTAAGAACTATGTACATAAAAATAAGCATGTGTGGTGATTGCTGTATGTGGCGATAAAGTATAGACTACGATCGACCCTACTCTTTTTCTAAATTGAATTTAAGTTGAAACGTAAAGTAGCTAAAATTTATACCGTTGAATAAAACGTATTATATTTGAACCGACTCGTTTTTAAACAAATTTACGTCAAACGTAGACCAGCTCACAATTTATATTTGACCGGCTTGTTTCCGAACTAAATTTAAGTAAAAACGTAGACGGCTCGAATTTATATTAGCACGTACATAAAAACAAGAATGTAAGAAAATATACTGGTAATACACCTGAAACTTTTGAAACGTCAAAACGATATTTTATAAACATTATAGAAGTTGAAGAGGATAAAAATAAAAACTTCAAAAGTTGAGAGGTGTGAGATATGAGTTAAACCTTTCTATTTAAAGTAATATTAAAAGAAAATAGATCACAAATTTAGCACTCCAAGACAAGCCTCAAACTTTAACCATTCTGCACGCCTCACAGATCAAATACAGACAAAAGGGAATGCGGTTTTCAGCTTTCCAAGATGCTTACGTGTCGCACTTTGTTGCCACGTAGACGGATGTGTAACGATCTTACTAAAATATATACTTGACACGTAAGTCATGCATGCGTTAGTCAATAGACATAATCTCAAAACAAACGTCTTAAATCATTTTCTAAGAGGATAACTCACACGTACACCTATTCTCATGATCTACGCTGTTTATTACGTGATTAATATTTATTTTCTTTTGTAATTTATGACGAATAAGTAATAGATATCCATTATAGTCTAAGAAAATCACAAATAGTTATTAAATGATTGTTTTCAGACAGTTTATACCTCTATGGCTATAACAAACTTTTCAATTATTTTGTGTGCCTACTTCAATTCGAGTTTTGTTATGAATATCTTGAAACTCACAAACTTACTCACTTATAAAGTTAAAACTTGCAAATGTGTTTCTACTCAAGTGAATAAGCGTTTAAGTTCAATAATAAGTAAAACATGTGAATTTAAGAGTATGATTAAGCAAAGAAAGTGTGAACCAATTGTTCTAGAAAATTAGAAAAAGATACATAAAAACGTAGACATATAAAAATAAAGTGCTAAATATTGTTAATCCCTTGATAAATTTTTTCCGACTTCCATGTATTATCACAAAGTGCTAAATATTGTTAATCCCTTGATAACATAGTTGAACAATGAAAAAAATTGCTTGTAAACATTATCCCATATAAAAATGTAAGAGAAAAAATATATATTTTTGGACGAATATAATCATTAGATATGTTTATTTAGGAAAGTTATGAACCTGGTATCTTAAATGATTTTTTAGATGTCTTACCACTAGACTATTTTGTTATATATATAAAAAAAAATACTAACTACCTAAAATCGTAAGCTTGTAAATAGTTGAAGGACCGTTGATGTAAATTACTACATGCCCTATAAATAGGAACAATGACCGAATAGTGTCTAAGCCTAACACAAATTTTGTTCATTCCAAGTGCATTACACGATGGCAAAGGTGCCCCTTCTCTGTTCCTTTTATTTTCTTATTTAAAAAGCTATGAAATAATTAGTTGTGAGGTGCTTAATTAGCATGATAATGATAATATCTAAAATTAAAATTTCATTTGAGATCTGACACTTGGATTATTTAACAGAAGTTGGGTAACAAAAGATTAATTTACTATTGAAAGAAAAAAACCATTTGATTTTGACTTTGTGTTTGATTGCATATGCAGAGGGTTTTCACTTTTGGTAAAGGAAACAGTGAAGGCAACAAGGACATGAAATCCTTGGTAAGGAAATCATTATTTTCCTTTTCCTTTTAATTTATAATAGTTAAGTAATGTTAATTAGCATGATTATTATAATATAGTTGTTATAATTGTGAAAAAGAATTTATAAATATATTGTTTAGATAAACAACTTACTAAGGTAAATTTATAACAAGTGATGTGTAATCCTAAGAAGATAAAAAATTAAAAGTAAATATATTTTTAATAAATTTGAACATATAAGATGACTAATAATAACATTAATATTTGTTTTAATCATAATAGTAATAGTAATTCTAGTTGGTTTGATGAATTAAATACAATGATAAAGTACTATAGTAAAAATAAGAATAAGTAAATTAAAATAATATTATGATTAGTAGTTTATTAGATAATTAAATATCTATACCATTACTAAATATTTTAGTATAAAAGTTAATAAATATTTTGTTTGAAATTCCAATCTGCTTGTATAATTTATCAATAAACAAAATTTTAAATAACAAGCTAAAGTAACAAATAATATCAAACTAATAAAAACAGTAATCTAATGCTAATATAACAAAACGCAACGTCTATCAATTTTATATAATATTATTTTTAATTAACATTCTTATTAATTTCTAAATAATACTTGTAGTATTACCATTTATCACCATAATAATTATTGATGAACTACTTATGTCAAAATATAAATAAAAATAAATAAATTGCAATAGAATTTTAAACATTCCATCCTTTTTACTAATGTATTTGAATTCTTAATTTCCCTTTCACTAATGGATATGAATCCTTATTATTAATGAATTTAAAGCAACTCATAGTGAGCGTTTGGTTCGAAGGAATGGAATGGAATGGAACGGAATTGAGAAACTAGTATAATTTTCAAGTAAAATTATATTTGAGTGGTTAATGAAATGTAAAACCCAAGGGAATGTTTCACCTCATATTCCCTTGGTTGTGGGATTTTTGATTTTCCACCTAGGGAGGGAATTTGAAATCACACAACCAAGAGAATTTGAGGTGAACATTCCCTTGGGTTTTACATTTCATTACCCACCTAAACATAATTTTATTTGAAAATTATATTAGTTTCTCAATTCCATTACATTTTATTCCTTCCAACCAAACGCTCCCTATAGTGTTTGTTTGGTTGGGTGAAATTGATTGACAAATAATTAAATGAACAAGGTAATAGAATCAACAAGACATGAATAACATGATAGATCACTTCATTCTGTTATCATTGATCTTACATTTGGATTGATTACAGTTGGGAGGAAAAGGTGCAAATCTTGCAGAGATGGCAAGCATTGGCCTATCAGTTCCTCCTGGGCTCACTATTTCAACTGAAGCATGTGAGGAATATCAACAAAATGGAAAAAAACTGCCTCCAGGTTTATGGGATGAGATTCTGGAAGGCTTACAGTATGTCCAGAAAGAGATGTCTGCATCTCTCGGTGACCCGTCTAAAGCTCTCCTCCTTTCCGTCCGTTCGGGTGCTGCCGTAAGTATTCTGCAACCTCTAATGTATATAGATCAAAAAAATGTTAGCTAAAAAGAGAACGGGTTAAACAATCGAATGGCTTTAAAGTCACAAAACTTTAACTTTTCATGTTATTCAAACATTTAGACCGACATTGTAGTTATACGTTGAGTTCTATTTGTTAATCGTCCCATAGTGAGTAGTATCATAATTTAGAAAGTTATATCTTGTTGATTTAATACAGATATCGATGCCTGGTATGATGGACACTGTATTGAATCTCGGGCTTAATGATGAGGTCGTAGATGGTCTAGCTGGCAAAAGTGGAGCTCGCTTTGCCTATGACTCGTATAGGAGGTTTCTAGATATGTTTGGCAACGTTGTAAGTACTTGTTTCGTTTCTTGATATATAATGTACTTGAATGTTTATCATGTTATCCCTCTGGCATTAACTTTGTCTACATGATTTATCAAGGTAATGGGTATCCCACATTCGTTATTTGATGAAAAGTTAGAGCAGATGAAAGCTGAAAAAGGGATTCATCTCGACACTGATCTCACTGCTGCTGATCTTAAAGATCTTGTTGAGCAATACAAGAACGTGTATGTGGAAGCAAAGGGCGAAAAGTTTCCCACAGGTATGAATAGAAGTGGATATTTCAACCCATTTACGTATGACTAGGTTGATTTGGGTGATAGTTTATGAATATTCATCCTAAACGGCTCAGATAAAAAAAATAATCAAAAAAGAGAGCAGATGAAACCCAACTCTTTTGACCCATTACCGACCCCTATTTGCCACCTCTGGTTATGAAATCCATAATGCTCGGGTATCTAGCTTTCAAGAACTCTGCTTTCTCTTGGATTTCTTGTCACTTCAAACGCATTTGGTGTCTACTGTGCAGATCCAAAGAAACAGCTAGAGTTAGCAGTGAATGCGGTTTTTGATTCTTGGGACAGCCCAAGGGCCAATAAGTACAGGAGTATTAACCAGATAACTGGGTTAAAGGGGACCGCGGTTAACATTCAATGCATGGTGTTTGGCAACATGGGGAACACTTCAGGAACCGGTGTTCTTTTCACTAGGAACCCAAGCACTGGTGAGAAGAAGCTGTATGGGGAGTTTTTAGTCAATGCTCAGGTAAAAGTCGATCTTCTTCCTTTAGACGTTTATATAGATTATAGGTGGAATGATGGGCAGGTTGGTTAACGGCTCAAATGGGTTTTAAGTGCAGGTAATGCGTCAAATTTTATTACGATGATAATCTACTTTTTGAAACAGGGAGAGGATGTTGTTGCTGGGATCAGAACACCAGAAGATTTGGTGACCATGGAGACTTGCATGCCTGAAGCATACAGAGAGCTTGTGGAGAACTGTGTGATTTTAGAGAGACACTACAAAGATATGATGGTAATCATTTAAAAACACTCTTCACTTATTTCTGAAAAAAAGAATATGCTTAGAGGTTGAAAAATGAAACAATATGTTTTGTGCTATGAATACAGGATATTGAATTCACAGTTCAAGAAAACAGACTTTGGATGCTGCAATGCCGAACAGGGAAACGTACTGGGAAAGGTGCGGTGAGAATTGCAGTAGATATGGTGAACGAAGGGCTAATTGATACTAGAACAGCAATTAAGAGGGTTGAGACTCAACATCTAGATCAGCTTCTTCATCCACAGGTAGGCTCGGATTGAAACGGGTCACTGTTTACTATGAGTTGAAACCAGTTGGGTTGACCTACAAACACTATTTTCTCCATCTTTTTTCATCCTGTTTCTTAATTCTTATAGTTACTGGAAATTTGATATCACTGATTATGTATCTGTGGTCCAGTTTGAGAATCCGTCTGCTTACAAAAGCCATGTGGTAGCAACCGGTTTGCCAGCATCCCCTGGGGCAGCCGTGGGGCAGGTTGTGTTCAGCGCAGAGGATGCTGAAACATGGCATGCACAAGGAAAGAGTGCTATCTTGGTATGCATCATATGCTATTCACGTATGCTATTACTTTTCTTTAGAAAAATTAAATATGCTGGTGCAAAGTGTAGGTAAGGACTGAAACAAGCCCAGAAGATGTTGGTGGTATGCATGCAGCAGCTGGAATCTTAACCGCTAGAGGAGGAATGACATCACATGCAGCAGTGGTGGCTCGCGGATGGGGCAAATGTTGTGTTTCTGGTTGTGCTGATATTCGTGTGAACGATGATATGAAGGTCAACTCATATGAAACATATCTACATTACAACTTACAAGTTTATAATCAGATAACCGACATGTCACATCCATAACCCTTAATCAAGTAACTAACATTATAAACTTAAAGTATACCTTTTTATGCAGGTTTTTACGATAGGTGACCGTGTGATTAAAGAAGGTGACTGGCTTTCACTTAATGGTTCAACTGGCGAAGTCATATTGGGTAAACAGCTACTGGCTCCACCTGCAATGAGCAATGATTTAGAAACATTCATGTCATGGGCTGATCAAGCAAGGCGTCTCAAGGTACAAACCATGACCGAAACAATTCAAGACCACACACGTTTACCAAACTATGGAGTCTTTAAAACAAGTATCCATCTTGGTGGTTTTGTAACAGGTTATGGCAAATGCAGACACACCTAATGATGCATTAACAGCCAGAAACAATGGTGCACAAGGGATCGGACTCTGTAGAACTGAACATATGGTAATCTTAAGTTCTTAACCGTGTTCATGTTTTTGATACAACATTATCACATCAACATTGATCACAAACACATACTAAATTCACATCGTTTCAATATCATCAGTTTTTCGCTTCTGACGAGAGGATCAAAGCTGTAAGAAAGATGATCATGGCGGTCACTCCAGAACAAAGAAAAGCGGCTCTAGACCTCTTACTCCCATACCAAAGATCCGATTTTGAGGGCATTTTCCGAGCAATGGATGGTAGTTTATCATCATCCTCAACACCAATTTGTCAATCATTTCACATTTTCCCACATACATACATCAACTTCATTAAATCTTTCAGGACTTCCTGTAACAATCCGCCTTCTAGACCCTCCACTTCATGAGTTTCTACCCGAAGGTGATCTAGAACACATAGTGAATGAACTTACAGCGGATACAGGCATGAGCAAAGATGAAATCTATTCAAGAATCGAAAAACTATCCGAAGTGAACCCTATGCTTGGTTTCCGTGGTTGCCGGTATGATAAACCGAATTAATATTATTAAATAGTTAGGTTATAATATATAAACACCGCAAATAACCCAGGTACGCCTAGACTAGTAGCAATAAACTCTAATACTAATAACATATTCCAATATATCATTCCATCGAAACCCTAATCGTAAACGTGTTTGCGTGTTCTTCATGAATCAATTTCGATCATGTGATCACAGATTAGGGATTTCATACCCCGAGCTAACAGAAATGCAAGTTCGTGCGATCTTTCAAGCTGCAGTGTCTATGAACAATCAGGGGGTGACTGTAATACCAGAGATCATGGTTCCGTTAGTCGGAACACCTCAGGCATTACACGTTTCACAAACTTCAATCTCTGAAACTAGGGTTTCAAATTGATCGATATAATCTAAAGCTAGAGTTTCAAATTTCAGGAATTACGGCATCAAATCGGCGTAATTCGTGGTGTAGCTGCAAATGTTTTTGCTGAAATGGGGCTGACGTTGGAGTATAAAGTGGGAACGATGATTGAGATTCCTCGAGCTGCTTTGATTGCTGATGAGGTATGAATGTATGATCTTCAAATGTATCAACAAATGATGGATGTAGTTGTTGCAGAATCTGAAATCTTGAAGTTGCAGATTGCAAAAGAAGCCGAGTTCTTTTCGTTTGGAACCAATGATTTGACCCAGATGACATTTGGGTACAGCAGAGATGATGTTGGCAAGTTTTTGCCGATTTATCTTTCTCAAGGCATTCTGCAGCATGATCCATTTGAGGTCAGTATCATGAATTTCAGTATACAGAGGTCTCATGTATGTACACCATCTCACATATCATACGTTAACCGTGTGTCATGTCATATGCTCGTATAACAATTCATACGCCTTCATGTAACATAATAGACAGCTTATACTTGATAAACCTTATATGACCCGTATAAGAATCATACGATCGTATGATTTAATGTGTGAGTAATGTGTTAGTGGTGTGTTTCTTATATTCCTGGAAAATGATATTGATACAAATCTGATATGATGGTTTATAGGTTCTTGACCAGAAAGGGGTGGGTCAATTGATCAAGATGGCCACGGAGAAAGGTCGTGCAGCCAATCCTAACTTAAAGGTGAGCAACGTTTAGCATATGTTGTTGAGGTTGTGCGGTAATAAGTTAAAATAGATATTGGGTCGGTTTAGAGTTAAATACGTTGGTTTCTTGAATTTTGTACGTAATGAAAGTTCAAAATATGATTTAGGAGGTGTTATGTATTTTTAATACATTTTGAGTGACTTTTATCTGACCCTTTTCATTTCCTTCTATCTAACTTCTTTCATTTTAATCGTTTGACTCATCAAGGGCTGAAGTATGACATTGGTTGACCCGTTTATTTGTAAATGAATCAAAATTGTCACTTTGAATTATGATTGAAAGTTAGCTTCTTTTGGATCAAGTACTAAACAATGGATATGCAGGTTGGGATATGTGGGGAGCATGGTGGAGAACCTTCTTCTGTTGCATTTTTTGACGGAGTTGGACTAGATTATGTGTCGTGCTCTCCATTCAGGTACGTATATATGTACATATGCATGTTTTATTTGCAGGTGTAGCAAAATAGTCTAAGTGTCAGTTTATGACCACCCGTGTAGCATAAACGAGAGACAACGAGTTTGAGACCCCTTACAGTTTTGTTGGTTTGTGGTTATCGGGCAAGTATATCGCTTAACCCTCTGGGGTTGCTATTGTTTTTCTGCTCAACTTTTTGGGCTTTTTTTCTCAATTGTTGTTGTAGGGTTCCTATCGCAAGGTTGGCCGCTGCACAAGTCGTTGTTTAAGCTTTGAAAGGAGGATGGCTTATTTGCTTCATGTTTTCCGCCATTGTATATTATTTTGGTTTCATCCTTATTGTAATGGTGAAAATGAACGATGTTTAAACAAAACAACCCATTATATTTTGGTTTGGTATGCAATAATCTACTTTTCAAACAAACGACAATGCATCAAGTTTCATAACTTTTAAGTTGCAAACTTTGTCGAACACCGGTGACTGACTAACTGTAGCAATGATATAAAACTAAAGCGTAGTGGTACCGAATTTTGAAAATAGACTAATAAAAACTC
>BJCN01139688.1:5898-19115 GCA_018326445.1 Flaveria brownii
ATAAGAAAGGAGGGTGCCTGTACTGAGCAGATAGGCACATGATCTCATAGGTTGACTTTGGATTGTTTATATATCAGAAAGATGGACTGACCATAAAAAATAAAATTTTAGTACGCGCCGACAACCACGACAATGATGTCTGAGAGACGTCTGCTTACGACACGTGTTCATTTGTGACTGGTTTTGTTGTATACACATCGGTTTCTGCCTGTACAAACGTACGCGCATTGTCTAGTAGAAATATTTCGAGAGATAATTATTTGAAGGGAATATATTGAGGGAAAAAAGGTAAAAAAGAACATGTTAGGAATTCTCACATACACAAAACTTTCAGGTTAAATTGTTTGTTTCAATACCCAAGTACATATTTCTTGTAAAGATTTATGTCGGATTCAATCTATTGAACGCAACTTATTTAACACCAAGTGTAAGGGGGCATGCACATAATGACGGTGATCGCAATTCTCTCACCCCGTGTTTAGGTTAGATCCTTTTCTCATTACAATAATATTAAATTGAATACATGCGTTGTTAGAAGTGTATAATTTGTCTAAAAATAATATTTTAAACTTTGAAACTTTCTAATTACTCAAAAATATCTCGTCGGAGGACCCAATCTTGTCTGCTGCTAGAAGTACATATTAAATTCTCATTAAAATATATCCCAAATTTATATAAGAGCCATACCACGGATCCTACGATAACAGGGTTTAGACTTCTACGATAATTATAGAGTTTTTATAGCCTGTACCAAAAGAGACTTTATGACGACCTTTTGTCAACTTACTAGTTACTATTCACATAATAGGCTATCTACGACTCGATAAGAATCTTAGTATGTCGGACCAGTCTGTTTGTCAAGATCTTGTAAGGTTGGTTTTCTGATGTGGAAAATCCGCACAAAGTCGGCATCAACCTTAGAAAGGGAGAACGAGAGCCGTGGTATGGCTCTGATACCATATATGAGGGGGAATAAACTAACAAGACGGAACATTTTTTGAGAAATAAAGTTAATATTATTGCTTGAAGGGTAAGTATGGACTTTATCCCATCCGGGTTAAATTTGATGGATAAAGGTTTTGATGTACCTTTCATTCATTGTCCTTTGTGTGTCTTTGATATTGTACACCCTTAGTTGAAAATATAAGTATATACAGTTAATATATGTGGATACGAGCTATTCTAAAAAAACTAAAGAGTTAAGACTGGACGTAGTAGGAGGTGGGGGGCGTAAAAAATGATGATGTGGAAGGAAATTGTGGTGCCAATGCCACTAAGTGGTGGTGAAAGGAGGCTCCAAGAAGTCATCGTCAAGTCCTTAACGGATTGTTGACTTTAGAACACACCCAAGACCCACCTTTTGATAATTTTTAATTAAAAAAGATTTAAAACCAGTGCACTTATTTAACAAAAATTAATGAATTTATATTTGGTTAGATGACATTGTAACTACATAAATCACTACTAATAGTCTAAACTTATTAAAATAAAAAAAAAACTTCTATCTAATCACAAGTTCTAACCCCATGTTTTTCTCTTCATATCTCTCCGTCTTCCGTAAGACCATAACCACCTACGTTTGTTTCTAAATTAGATATTTAAATATATTAAAACAAGTCAAATGAGTTCAATAGATTTGAGGGTACATACCGTAAAATTCCCGTATTTAAAATTTTAAATCATAATTATTTAAACTATTTATTAGTTCGTCGTAAAAATATATAAATTTATCTGAGAGAAAATTGCATAAATAGTATATATGGTTTAACCAGATTGCATTTTTGATCCCTAAATTTTAAAAATTATAAAGTTAGTCTAAACTTTTGTGTAATGCATGTCTGATCCCTAACAAAAAAATCGTTAACCTTTTTTTTTTCTTTTTCATTTCGTCAAGTTTGGAGTACTTTTTAAATTTAACTATAGGGACCAACGTGCAACATTCACATAAAACTTTAGACCAACTTTGTAATTTTTAAAATTTGAGAATCAAACTTGCAATGACTAGATAAAAGTTTGGAATAACTTTATAATTTTTAAAATTTGACAAAAAAACATACAATCTGATCAAATCATAGTAACCATTTATGCAATTTTCTCAATATTATATATCCATTAGTATCTATATTATTGTATTTATTTTACGCACTTTTAATAAGAATCGTGTGTTTCATTTCTTAGAAATAAGAAGTGTAATATATATTCTTTTTATGAAACTTTAAAAGGAAGAGTATCAAACTTTGTTTTTTTCCTAGGCATGTTAAAAGTGTCATAACTTTCTTTTAACACACTTTAAAAAGAACATTGCTTCTTTTCAAGACATTCGTTATTGTAATTTATCACAATATATGTTTTCAATACTTCACTTCCTTTATATAAACACGAAAGGTGATGGGTCGGATATAAAATGACTTTTGTTAATTTTAGTCTAAATATATTCTTACTTTAATAAAAATATATCTTGGGATGACATATGACAACACCATAATCATTCTCACAAAAACTTTCCCGCCTCTCTATCTTATTAAATAATTACCTTAATTAGTAATAATATTATTTTAACATTTTTCAGATTTAATAAATTAATAAAGAGATCTATTTATTAATCTTATTTCTAAATAAATACTTTTTATAAAATAATAAATTTATTAAAGCATAAGACTTTTTTAAAAATACGAAATATTTTAAAATTGGTATTTTTAAAAAGTTAATTTTTTAAAACCAAAAATAATTAAATATGAAAGTTATAATAGAAAATTTTTAAAAATGACCTTTTTATACAGTTTGTTTTAGGATAAAATATTTATTTTTTTTGAAAAAAATTAAAAACAAATTTTTAAAAAGTTAATATCACTATTTTATTACTTATAGTCATTTCTAATACATAATTTCAGTTATATCATATCTTAAAATATTATTTTATAATTAATAAAATTTATTATATTAAATTTTTATTTATTCAACACGTGTAATACACGGGTTTACTATAGCTAGTTCGGTTATAAAACCATATCTTGTAGTACCATACACATTGGATATTAGCTTCTCATTATCCATCGGATTCACGAGTATATATGGTTGTAAATATTTATAAGTTTACGTGGTTAATTATTATCCATTAGGTTATATACTCAAATATATTACAAGTATATATGGTTATAAATATCTTAAAACCAGACAAAATTACTCAAATAAAATTCTAAGAATCCAAAAATACTATTAATCATATTATGGTTTTTATAAGATTATAAAACATATTAATACATGTGGGTAAAAGAGTTCAATAATCAATTAAGCAGGTTCACCTAATACCATCCCGTCTCAACTTGTGAATTTTATAATTAAATTCATTTGTGGTCCTCAAATGTTTTGGGTTTTCACTTAAGAGTTTGATCGAAGTCAAATATAAAGGGATGTCGATCAATGATCGTCACATAAAGACGTGCATCAGCCGTCTTTTGGCTATCTATATATCAAACAAGAGAAAGATATAAGTTGGTTAAAACTATTAGGTCATGACGCAGATGATATTTTAATAAGTTTTGTTACGGTGTTTAATAAACGGGCTTTAAAATTTCCAATGATGTTTAAAACAAAGAAAATGCAGCGGTCAAGGTGACGCGATACCTTGCCAGGTCAAGGAGCAAGGCTTGCAACACACATGTTTATGACTGTTCGTCAAAACTTTATTATCATGCATGAAACTTGTACCATTAAAAGGGTTCGACGTACCTTTATAATGTGATTGGTGGACATCTGTATTCAATAATCTTTTACACTTTAGCTTAGGGCCCTCAAGTTACTTCAGGAAAAAAAAATTGTTTTTGTTATTTATGGTTAACTGCACTTTATCATATTGTGGCCATGTGGTCCGTGTGTCAATTAAAAGCCCCAATTCTCTACTGATAATTCGTAGTTTATGTAGAATTTCTCTTCAAAAAGATCCTTATATCAATTAAAAGAATTTATTTTTATAGTTTTAGCAAGTTCAATATAGTTTATCAAGGTTTTACAAATAGTAAAATTGTACTATAAACGACACGTTTGACCTATTTTAGTGACTCGTTTGGCCTGTTTTAACAACCTGTTTTTGTTCGTATTGGTATTTTTCTTCGTCTTAAGCCTCAAAATGATCGAGCCTCCCTGGTACTACTATCCTTATAATCATGATATACTTGCATGTCATCTAACAATCTATAGGTTTTTCAATCTAATATATAATTAACAAATAAGATGATTTAATAAAATATGGTCACAAAGTAAAAATAATAATGTTTACAATTTCAGAGGGAGCATAGTTTAAACTTGTATCAGAATTTGGAGGTCCGTGAGACACTGAGGTTGATTCCTTCAATGATCCATCCTGCACATAAACTATGTGTACAGTGTATATTAATTTTTATTTAACGATTAATTAAAACCTTAACTAATGAATATCAATTAAAAATATAAAGTTGTGCTAAATTTTATACATAAATGATGCCCTTTACAAATGTGGGAAGGGCACAATGATGGCCTATCCAAATGTGGAAAGGCACAGTGCTGTAAAACCCCAGATTCCCTAGTGTTAATAGGCTCTAGCTTAATACTATTGCACGTTCTTTTTGTTCTATTGAAGGAATAATATATATTAAGCTTAAGGCTATGCGTTGACGGAGTCACGAACCACCGAACCACATGCCCGGCCACCTTGGTCAAATATACCGCAACCAACGGGCGCGATTAAGGGTGTGATAGCGCGGGCGTGAGGGAGGTTGCAAGGGCGTGAGTGAGTGCTTGATTATCTGATCTATAACAGGGTCAGACTACTTGATCATGGATTTTATTCAATGCCTAATTAATATCCAGTCAGCAGCACATGTCACAGTATTACAGGATAACCTCACATGAGACTTTATCGCATAACACCCAACCTAGCTTCAACTAAAAGCGTGTCTTATTGAGGTGTATAGTAAATATGAATTATCTCATATGCTTGAGAATTTTAGTTTCGTAATGAAAAATATGTATATATTTTAAGAAATTAGAAAAAGTTTGAGGATGTGTCATGTGTGTGAGTGAGTTTAGTTTAAAAAGGTACGATAACGTATAATTTCTTTATCTACTTAGAGAATATGTATCTTAAATAACAAATTTTATACTTTAATCCCAAGCAAATTTGAAAAACTACTCACGAGCATAAAATCGTAAGTAGTTAAATATATAACAAACAAAAATAGCATATAAGAAAGAATGACGAGGTGGGGAAGGATGCTCGCGTTTGAGTCAAAGGTGAACATAGTTCGTGTGTCAGGTTGCACACTTATCGTGATGATGTTGAGAGACCTAGAATTTACAAATTAGAGACAAGTTGGTGTAAAAAAATCTAAACCTTTTTAAACAATCTGCTAAAGATTGTAAAAACCTAAAACTTAAACCGGTTAACGTGTCAATATGTTTAATTTAATACAAAGTTACAAAGCACACACAACTCATTTGTTTATCCAACGAACATTGCTACAGAATTTGATTTGGAGATTTGAGTTTTGGACTTGAGTGATCATCTTCCTAGAAAGATAGTCATCATCAACAAACCGATGACTATATGCTATTCAACTCAATTGAAAAGAAATAATATAACGAAAGTTGTCACACCAAAGCAATTGACAAAATAAGAAACATACAAATATAGAGTCCTGTTCATAAACAGGCTATTTATATATCTTACAAATTTAACTTTTACCCACAAAACAAGTCCTCTAAAAAGCAAAAACGCATCACAAATTAGAATCATGACTTCAAACTTATTGATAAAAACAAACGCAAAGTTACTGAATCCCATTTTGTCAATACGATGCGTATTATTGAGAGGTGAATAGATCAATGCAATCAATTGTGGCTTGGATTATTCCTGCAAATTCAGATCAAAACAAAATTTTAAATTATATGATGATTGATGATGATTTGCAATGGCTTGTTTGGTCGTTTTCGGATCGTCAAACGAGATGTTTTGCTCGTGTATCAATCGACGGCATCATGACCTTCATTGATCATAATTATAAGAGAATAAGATGTGAAAACGATAATGATTTGATGAAATGCAGGTTGGGACTGAAACGCTTGCCATCTTGAGTCAAGAGGCAGTGTCGTACTAGTTGATTAGGGTTATGGGTCCGTTTAGTGTTATTTTGGCACTTAAGAAGACCCGATTTAAACATGCTACTAATACTATAGAGGTCAGCCATCGTGGTGGTAAAACAAGAATTTCTTTTTGAAATGGTATATTAAAAAAAGTGAAAAACGATAATTTGACTAGAAAGAAAGTTTTAGTAATACTAGTAGTAATACTGTCCCTTCCAAAAACAGTTTCTTCACAAACACAAAATCTCATGTCAAAAGCACCTCTTGCCAGGTATTGCTTTTGTTTCCACTCCGTTTGTTCTGTTTCTACTCTGTTAACGTTAACGAATAATAACTTTGATTTATCAGTTGCCAAAAGGTAAAACAAAATAAATCAAAGTTATTATGAGCAAATTGATATCACTCTACCCTTTGGACCTCGTTAGGGGCTGCTGCCTCTTAGACCCCGCTACCAGGGCGATTTCCTCGGACCCCTGCCAAGGGGGCGTTTCCCGCTTGGAACCCCCATTGATTAAGGGCTAAGCCCTTAATTAGAAGGTTTTAATATCAAAGATCATAATAAACTTAAAAAGTGTGCACTCCGGACCTAATGACTTATTTGATGAATAGATCACACTGATCAAGTAGTCAATTAAATTATATTAAAATTTTCTAACATATATCTTAGGTTTCTAACATATATTAGGCATTGATTTTATGATTTTAAGGTGATTTTGGCATCAATTTTTGATAATTGATCAGTTTTGTATAAAACAACAATATGTGAAAACAAGATATTATATCGTATATGACAACACAAAATATAATAATAATAACGCTAAATCACACAGTAATTACAAAAAATGTAAGCACAATACAACAAGCGTCAATCATGCAACCAATGTCACATGCTATAAATCAACTTATGGCAACCAGCAAAGAAGTAAAAAGAGTACCAAAACGACAAATTAAACAACTAGAAGATAAATATCCATCCATGTGCAAATGATCTTTCACAATATCTTTGTTTGAAGTCTACTTCTTGGAAGGTGGTGGAGCAAAGAAGGGGATTGTGGGAAATGTCGGTAGGTTCGGGATGGTTGGCATCGAGGGCATTGGTGGTAAGGAAACTCTAGGCATATTAGGGAGTGTCGGGATAGTCGGGATGGTTGGCATCTGTGGTTGTGGAATAGTCGGAATAGTTGGTATCTGAGGTTGAGGTAGTGTCGGGATGGTTGGCATCTGAGGTTGTGGTAGTGTGGGAATGGTTGGTATCTGAGGTTGTGGCATTGTTGGAGTAGCTTGCAATAAGTTACGTGAAGCGTGACACATCTCATTGCTTGTGAATAATGAAAAAGTCAGGAGGAACACACAAATGTATCCGGTGGAAGACATGGTTAATGTTGAGTAATGTGATTTGTTAAGAATTAAAGATTTATCAAATCTGCTGATAAATATTCGTAAATAGAACTTATAAATGATGGAGGTATAAATAGAAGGAAAATACATTCAATTTCTTGAAGGAAGGTAGCCCTTGGTAGGAATTTAGTGAGTTACCAACATATCAACCCAAATTGTTGGCAAGAACAAGATGGAGTTGGGCAACAAACATAGTTACATAGGTCAACAATTTATCTACTGTAGATTTGGTTGTTGAACAACCTATATACCCCATGTAGGTAGAGAATGTTAAATGAAAAAGACCAATAAATAATTATTTATTTTTTGCATGATTTCCAAGAGGAAATTGTGAGTATAGAACTGTAAATAATTACTCTAACATCCACATCCACATAAAAGTTGAGCATATACATAGGCGAATATACTTGGGAGCCAAGGGTGTCTGTCTCCTCTGTTTTTTCTTGCAAAAGTAGAAATTTATGTGTATTTCGTTTTAAATTTTATACATATTGTGTCCAACCCTTTTGAGTTGGGTCTCGAAACTTTCACCCCTCCCTCCCAAGTCAGGTCAGTTAACCAGTTTCATGTCACCTAATGACTCGAATAGAACAATACATACTTTAATTACTTAATTACAAAATAAAATGAAAACAATAAATTATATCATCTGATACAACTATGGCTGTTCCAAGTCGAGCCGAACCGAGCGGAGCTTTGCTTATGCTTGAGTTGTTTACAAACCGAACAGAGCCAATCGGCTCGTTTACGTCTGAGCGAAAAATCAAGCAAGCATTTTTCAAACATTAATTTTTGAGCATTTTTCAAGCGGAGCGTTGAGCATCAAGCGATTTGTACATCACTAAGTTCAACATACAAGAAAAACTTTATCTTAAAACATTAATTGGTTCAAAATGCAAATACATCTAGAATGGCATGTCTGCTTAAATACATAAAAACTTCCATTGGATCATTTAACTATCACGTAACTCATTGGTTTGTTTCATAGATCTTGGTTAGGCTTTTATAAAACCCATCTGAACACAGTTCGGTATGTGTCCTTTTGCTCGGTTCTTACATTCTTTTGGCCGGAAACATAAGTGTAATTAGATATTGTCGTCCCTAGGATCCAGGAACTTATTTATATGGAGTCACTATTTTAGAAGATTTAATTTTATAAAAGCAGACATAAAGATTTTCAGGTTGATTTGGGTCGAGTCAGGTTGGTTATATAATAAAAATATGATACAACAATAAAAATATATCATCATTAGAATGTAGAAAACAAAGAATATTTAGTGGGTATGAGAATGAGCTTATTCAAAAAAATTAAACCATGAGCTTTATACGTTTGGGTATGTAATCGGAATTGTCTTGTATAGCTATTTAATTTAATAACTTTTTTTAAGGTTTGCATTTATATATTTTTTATAACTAATGGAGTCACCATATAAAAAAACATTGTTTTCGCTTGGAAAACTCATATACACATCTCCATATATTGGCGAACATATATTGTATGTAGGTAACTACGATGGGTTCATGTTGCCTGGATACATCATGAGTTGGCGAAACTACTTCATCAGCAATGGTCTCCTTGTGGACAACACCTTGATTTAATGTTGTTGATCGGATGTCAAGTTAACAGAATTTGAGATGGTATATAAAGATTATCATTTTTTACTTCCAAATATAAATGTAATTTACAACACTCAGTAGATCTATAGATGACACATAAAAGATGATAATTTATACCGATTATATGTAAATTTTTAGTATAAAAACCCATCAGTATTCTGAAGGACTTCCACTGGCTTTTCATCTACAAGGTGTGAAAAGAAAAAGTTCATCAATTCAACACACCAAGTGAAAACATATGTCAGTGAAGGATAAACATAATCAATGGAAAAGGATGGTACATGTAGGGATTGAAGTAAACGTATGTAAACTTGAATAAATATCCCTATTGAAGAAAATCTATGCTCAGTTATTGAAGCATTCACTGAGAATAAATATGCAAACAATGACAGTGTACACTTGAGTGTGTTCTATAGATACCTTAAGGCAGGCCAACACATAATGAAAGGTGCTGGTGTATCGGCTAGAAGCCGATCCATCAAAGCCGGCCCTAACTCCTGAGGAGGGGTGGGGTGGCCTTCTGTTCAGGCTCACTCACTCATGGGGCACTGATTTTTAATATTTTCTTTTATATTATATAAATTCTTTTATAAGAAAATAGTTAATAAATTATAATCCAATAAAAAACTTAACCCAATTATGTTTTAAGCCAAATTTAATTTTTTGGCCTCATTTTATTAACTCAATTAGAAGCCCTTTTTAAGAAAACAAAATACCTAAACCTCATAGGCCATGATCCATTCTTACTTGTTTAATTATTTAGATGGTCAATAGAGCAGCCTAAAATATAGATGACTTTGCTATGCTTATTGTAAGACGTTTGTTTTTGTTCAAAAATATTAGTTTACGTAATTTAATTCATTAGGGTCAAGGGTTTTTTTTTATTTGGCTCGTCCAGAGTACTAAAATCTTCAGGACCGGTCTTGCAATCCAACTATACGTAACAACAGTCACAACATAATCATATAATGACAACTTTGTGCAAAATGATATAAAAATCTATTTCTACTACACATCTAGAGCCCAGTTTTGCCAAAATTGCTAGGTTTAATGATGCATTTATGATTTAACTTCAATGCAAGTGATTTGAATTTGAAACAAACCATTTTCAACACAAATTTGATGCTTATTAAGAAGATGAGGAATTTATTTCACTTTGTTGTTTCAACTTCTTGTTTCAATCAACAATGAACTAGTTCCATCAGGCACTTTAGCTTTATATTCACTGAACAATCAACCTAACCAAAGATAAATGTATACGGTATTGGGTTATCAAAAT
Source organism: Flaveria brownii (assembly GCA_018326445.1). Classification (NCBI taxonomy): domain Eukaryota; kingdom Viridiplantae; phylum Streptophyta; class Magnoliopsida; order Asterales; family Asteraceae; genus Flaveria; species Flaveria brownii. The sequence goes on from BJCN01139688.1 coordinate 16,310, forward strand.
CCCTAATATTTGTAGAGATATTAAAACTGTATATTTAAAATTAGTGTTTGAACCCATCTGTTGAAAGCGATCAAAACCACACAAAAAGGCTTTAGACCGAACTAGCTTGAAATTAACTGATCCTTTCTCCTCTCATAAATCGGTTTCAACTTTCAAACTGTATCGGTTTCCATTGTTGACTCAAACGAACCGGTTTGGACCTGAAATGGATTAGGAACAAAAAAACGAATTTGGGCCCCTATCTTGGGCCGTAGACTTCGCAAGTCATTACCGATAAAAAGGGTTTTGGCCCACATAAATAGATTTAAAAGCCCAATTTACCATAACTTTGAACAAACCCTAAGCTATAGCCTACAAGTATCAAACGTGGCCTTCTTTGATTATTCTTATGGAGCTTATGTATTTACCATAATCATTATCTACTATTCTTTTAAAGTTCTTTTAAATTGTAAGGTTTTTGTTTAAATTGTTCATTTTAATCTCAATATACATCATTTTTAATCCTAACAGCACGTGTTAGCAAAGAAACGATTTTCTTTGATTTTTATTGTGAACTAGTGACTTTCATATGTGTAATAGATTCGTATATGTTTGTACTTTTTGTTTAGGACTTAAACTAAAAGACTAAGATAGTTCTGATTTTAAGAATTTCATTTCAAGGATTTTTTTTAATTTTATTTTTTACTTATGTTGCATATTCGTAATGACTAGTTTGTTGTTTTAATGTGTGTTCAAGAAAGCTTAAAACATTGAAACTGTCATTAAGTAAGAAATTTGTGTCCTCCTTTGGTAATTATCATAGTGTTTTGTAGAAGCAAATGGCTCTTGTTAAAACCGAAGATTTTTAGGGCTAAAAAAGGAAGAATCACGTTGAATGCTTCGTTTAGCATGTTTGTAAATAATGAATGAGCAACAATTGAAATTGGTTTGAAGACAAATCAACTCATGCAACGTGCTATAAATAAGCTATGCATATATGTACTTCAAACATTTTTTTAAAGTGGTCAATTGTGAAAATTTTACTTGAACTTTAGAATTACATATGACATTCACGTCTCATACTAATACAATAACAGACAATAAATAGAATAATAGGTGGGTAAGTCATGTGTGTTTATTTATTTCACGATGTTTATATTAGGTATATAAAATTACATATATTATCAATACCATTTCAACGCACACCACACAGTTTCTACATTTTCTACGTCACAGTGGAAGGTCTAGTGATTTGTATTTAACTACCAACGTCTAAGTCTAATTCATATTCTATTCTTACGCTTCCGACCTTTATTCTCATCAACTAAAATCTACAAACATCTCAACGGTTTTTTGAAAACAAACCAATAAAACGTCTGGCATACTGTCCGATCCGATTCTTAAAAGACCGTCAAACTAAAACCCTACTCTAGAAGCAAAAGGCTTTTACACCTTCCCTTTCATATCTTCCCATTTTCAGATAAACCATAATTGTCTGACATCAACTCTACAGCAATGGCGAGGGTAGCATACCACCACATCGTCGGACTTCCATTGAAGTCATCCTTCATAACGAGGACTCCTTCAATATGTTCGCCGGAAACCTCTCTCTCCGTCGTCGTCCGTCGTCGTTTCTCTTCAAAGATCAGCATGAGCCTGAAAGCCGGAATCGTTGGTCTTCCTAATGTCGGAAAATCCACTTTATTCAACGCCGTTGTAAGTCTCAGTATCTCACCTATGCATTGATTGATGTCTTCTGCTATATCGAATTTGTATTTCGATCTCAATTTCTGCTGGAATACTTGTTTATATGCGCATGTTGTAATTGAAATACGTCACGGCAACATTTCTAGTTGTTATCTTCTGCTATATCGAATTTGAACGCTGAATTCGATATCGAATTTGAAGTATGACACTGCAATTCGCTATTTCGCTTCACAGAAATTAGGTCTGAAGGTGATTATTAGAGGTGTGAAGAGACGGTATTCCTTTCTAATCCTCATGAAAGTGCATCTGATGTATTGTATTATATGTAATTTAGGAACACAAATAAATGCTACACAATAAGTTATACTTGTGTGATGTGGTATCCCGTGGTATGCTGTCTATGGACTTTAGCAATGTTAAACGATACTCTGTTAACTCTTGATTGGAGATGAACTTTGGATCTCTGTAAATTTGATTAGAACGATACTCTGTTAACTCTTGATTGGAGATGAACTTTGGATCTCTGTAAATTTGATTAGTATTAAGCTCAATCTGATAATGACAGTAATGTTATGTTTTTGGGAGATTTTGATGACCAACATTGTGAAGAACTCTTTTGTATGGAAGTTAATCTGAGCTTAGAATTTGAAGTTTACTATCTGGTTGATGAACTTTAGGTTCTTTCATGGAAGCACATTTTATGGTTTTAAGATAACAAATGATTTTGGTTTGATTGTGAAACCTTTGTGTTGACAAATTGCATCAGCTAGTTTTAGGAATTGTCAACGGAACTGCTGGATTAGGAAAAGCTGTAGTCATTTTGGTATTATAATCTAGTTGCTGAATTTTGGAAAGCTATTGGTAAGGTCTTAGGAGGGTGGAATATTGAACCCTAAGCTAACCTTACCTCTATCTCTAGGGAAAGAGAGGCTATTTTTAGAGAGAGAGACCCTTGGTTCCAGAATAAACAATGGACGGACAAGTAGTACTAAACATATAAAATCAAAATTCCCCAAAAACAAAAGCAATAGTGACAGGATAGGTCATAGGTAGCACCAAATATCACAAAACAACTCATAAACATAAAATTTCAATAAGGCAATAACATGCAAAGCCCATT
>BJCN01139771.1:5614-19754 GCA_018326445.1 Flaveria brownii
GTCTCTTGTTCAAAAGAAAAATATCCGATAAAATGGATCCCGCCCACATGCCTTGGCTTAACCTAGAACTTATTGTAAGAGTTAACTTAGAGGCTGATACAACCAAAGAGCTCTCAACATGCATACTAAAGTATAAAGAAAGTTACTTAGAAGATTTGACAAAAGCACTAAGAAATTATCTAAGTGTCAAATCTTTCAAAGACAAAGACCATCTCTTCTGAATCCAAAGATGAAGTCTTCCGAAGCCAAAGATGAAGTCTTCCAAAGCCGAAGATGAAGTCTTCCAAAGCTTCAAGACAAAGTTTTTCAAAGCCAAGAGACTGATTTCTTTCGAAGGTAGAGAAGACATGCTTTTAACAAAAGCTAATCTACTTTCTGCTACCATATCTGGAGACTCACCAACTTATACAAGTTGGTGATATGTCCATACTTTTGTCAACTGTAGATTAAGCTCTTAGAGTCTTTAACTTTCTACTTTGCACTTTTATCCTTTTTGTAATAGATAAGGATGTGACCTATGGCATGTCATAATCACTAGTCAAAAGACAATCTCTTTTTTGACTTTACATTGATTTTCTTGTCTAGATTAGTGTATCCAGCTGGCCTTCAGAGTATGGCCGACCGTAGGATGTAGTATAAAGTATCTCAGGTACCCGTCCTTAGTACTAAGCCTTGTAACAATTGTAAAACATTTGAGACAATATACATCATTCTTGAAAATCAAATATTTGTGTTCTGCTTGTGTTATTTACTTTTGTTCATTGTTTCATAAGCGTGTTCCCTTTTGATCTGTTAAGTGTTATTATTTGTTTCTCTCTAACCATTGTGAAACTGTTGTATTACCACCCTTCACCAGTCCTATAATTGGTATCAGAGCATTTAAGGCTCTTGGTTGGAAGATCTTACCATCTTTAATCCCTTTAGTTTCACAAAACACTTATCAGCTTAAATGGCAGCTCTCACTAAGGCTGACATGGAAACCAGTACCATGAAAAAATCTCCACTGATCACTTCTAATGACTTTGATACTTGGTGCTAAAGAACGGAAGGCCTCATCAAGCCTCAAGACAGTAGGATATGGAGATCTGTTATCTCAGGACCTCCTATCTCGAGCACCACTTCAGCTACTGCTGGTGGTGGGATGATTCTAAAGGAAGTGGCTGACTATTCTCTCTAAGATTGGAGGAAAATTGATATAGATTAGAAGGACATGACCGCTCTACAAACTGCTCTTCCTAACTCTAAATACAGAGGCTTCAAGAAGTGCAAAACTGCAAACCAACTCTAAGATGCACTAAAGCTTATGTATGAGGGGTCTAATGAGGATGTTAGGATTGAGAATTTCATCTTCAAGTCAGGTGAATCTATGACTCAACAATACTTTAGGTATGTTGAGATTGTAGATACTCTAATGGATATTGGAGTTAAGCTTGAGGATAGGGACATTATGAGCAAGTTCATGTTCTCTCTTCCCAGACAATGGACTCAATATTGTGTGGCCATTAAGAGAACTAAAAACCTCTCTACCGTTACTATCATAGAGATGTATGGTATCCTTAGTGGTTATCAGATGGAGATGAACATGCAGAATCCGTCCAACAGCTCTTCCAGCAATCAACAGAGTTCAGCCCTCCATGTGGTTGAAAGGGATAGCAGGGAACCATAACATCATCTAATCTGATACCTTGACAACTTACAAAAGGGCCCTTTCATCACCTTTCCGGATACACCAAGGAAGAGCTACATCCAAGGAAGCCCATTCCAAGAGACAAGCTCATCTCAAGCCTTTGTCTCTACTGATGAAAGTTATGGAAACTTTCTCTTCACTCTGGAAGACTTGGATTGTATCCATTAAAATGACCTGGTGTATATGAATATAGTCTAGTAAATGGCTCTTCTCACTCATAGAGCCAAGAAGTTCTACAAGAGAACCAGAAAGAAGTTTCCTAGCAATGTAACCAGTGGAAAGTTTGGATTGGATAAAAGCAAAGTGAAGTGCTACAACTATAACTAGATGAGACACTTTGCTAGGGAGTGCAAGGCACCAAGGACAAATGGTGGCCAAGCAAAATCCAGCCAAGCTACATTGATGCAGCTCCCAGATCTGAGAGGCCAAGCCAACCAAAACAACAAGATGCTATTGCTATGAATGAGGGAGGCTTTGACTGGAGCTTTCAGGTAGAGGATGTTTTTCTAAATCAAGATTGATGGCTGACCATGAAGAAGACGAGGTATTAGAACATCTCTGTACACATGAATGCATTGCTAAAGTAAACTTGTATAGGTCCTATAACCTGGAAGTGAGATCTGATCTTGAGTCTTGAATATTTTAAGAGCCGATTTCAAAAGAGCTTTAAATGACTATAAACTTAGAATATAAGATTTAGAGTAAACAATCTTAACTCTTAAGTATGAGCACATGAATTACAGGACTAATATCAAAGATCTCGTTACCAAGTTAACTGAATGTCAGACTGAGCTTGTGATCATCAAAGCTAGCGCAGAAAAGTGTGTTCTTAAAGAGGAAACCTTCAAAAACATCATATCCTCATCCTTGCATGCAATGATTTGTAATCAAAACAGGTAGGAACTAGGTTCAAGTGAGATAACTTCTCCGCACACATTACTATCTGTAAGATCTTCAAGGTGTGGAACTAGTCAAGATGAGCTTCCCCTCATCGACCTTATCCAAGAAGAGGATAAAGATGAAGAGATAGTGAAGGATGAACCAGAAATGAGTGAGGAGGTTTATCCTAATTAGAGTCACTATGCTCCTGGAGAGAAGAAAGAACCAAGGATGGCCAAGTCAGCTAAGAAGAATTTGATTAGGGCAGCCAAAAGAAAATCAAATAAAGCCCAAGAGATCAAGCCCACTTTCAATTCCAAGCAAAAACAAGTCTTTATCTGTTGTATTTAAAGTGGTGAAGACTGAAGACTAAACTATGGACTCTAGTACTAGGGGTCCTAGTTTAAGTTCAAACCATCCTAGTCAAGAGAAGAATGTTGATCAAATGTGCACCACTACTGCACAATTAAACCTATACCTGGCAAAACGGGCGGGTTGGGTCGGGTAGTGTAATGGGTCAGAATGTGTTTCGGTCAGGTTGGGTTCAGGTCTGGATGGGCCAATTTACAAACGAGTTAGGATGGGTTAGGGTTATGTTGGATTTGGGTAAATATATGTTCGGGTCAAAAGTCTAAATTTGAAAAACAGTACATAAAGTTCTAATATGCTGCATTGTGGATAGTATTAGTATACAATAAGGATTTGTAGCATGACTTTCGAACAAATCAAAATCCATATCTTCTTCACTAAGCTATTATGAATTACCAAAGTATATAGTAGTTATATTATATTTTAAAATTAGAATTAACAACAAAAAGGCTATCCAAATTCAATCATCTATTTAACCAACAATGCATTGAAATTATTATTTATCAATTGAAAATGCATAACTTCACTCTAAACTAATACATTGAATTAAACAAAATAAGATGAAGACCACGAATGTCAACGTCGGTTATGGCGATGAGGACGTTGGTGAAGGTCTTGGGTTTTGAGAACGAATCTGGTTATTTTGTTTACGGACATGCATATGCATATACAAAACTCTATTGTGATGTATGCTTATGTGATATATGCATTATAATTTGGCTGTTATTATTGTCGAGCCGGGGGTCTCTTTGGAAGCAGTCTCTCTGTCTCCCAAGATAGAGGAAAGACTGGCCACCACCTACCCCTCCCAAATCTTACTCTCAGTGGGACATACTGGGTATGTTTTTTGTTTGTTTGGAGGATGAAGTTACATGTTTTTTATAGTAGAAACCTTGGTGATTGTGTCAACACGATGATCAGAAACAACTACACCACTTTTGGTTGAATATTACATCTATATTGAGGATAATTATGGGTTGAATTTTAAGGAAAACAACATTAAATAATGATTTGTGATGTAATTGAAATGGTAATGCATGAAGTATTTAATCAAAATAGGGGATTAATCATTGATGCTGATTTTTGAATGGATTCTTGATATTTGATAGGAATAATGAACATGTGGGGAAGGGTTCAAAGCCAAACCTAATTGTGACCCATCCTGATCCATTGAGGGTATTTAGCATCACCTATGCTAACCCATTTCTTTTCTCCTTAACTTTTATAATTTCCCATCCTACCTCCTTAAAAATAATAACTAACCCATATTAACCCATACCTTTATAATTAAGTCCCAAATCAACCCAATTAAAAGCAAATGAGTCTCCATTGCAAGGTCTAGTTGATCCATCTAGCTCTAAGAGCAAGCTTCGCCCTTAGAAACCTACAGCATCATCTATGAAGATGAAGAAGGAAGTGGAAAGAGTTCAAGCTCAACCTTCTCCTCAGAAGAAGACCCTCAGAAGTATGCTTGTTAAATGCATCATTTGTGATGATAATACTCACTTTGCTAAGAATTGCATCTACAATCCTAAAAGTACCTCCACATGAACAAGAAGAAGACTTCTGAGAGGAAGAAGAAGATTTCTTCGGAAGGAAAATAACTTTCCTTCTGAAGCTCCAAGATGAACAAGAAGAAAATAGATGGAAAACTGCATTCAGATGAAAATTTGGTCTCAGAAGACAGGAATGCTTTCAAAAATCTAAAGTCTGTTGCAGTGGATGCAAAAGCTATGGAAGGTTTAGTCTCCAAATCTTCAGAGGTCTCCAAAACTTCTAAAGTTTTGAAGGCCAAGTCTAATCTTCCAAAGATGGTATGGAAGATGAAGGAAGCTCATGTGATTGAAAATCAATAAGATCAATAACTATTGAACTATCTTTAGTTCATCTTAATGAGCCCAAGACTAGCAAGGCTTAGGTTTCCAAATATAACTAACAATCTCTTTTTCATGTGCAAGAATAACTAAAGACCAAAAGATATGTATGGATAATTGATAGTGGATGTTCAAGGCACATGACAGGTAATAACTCTTTGCTTCAAAACTTTGAGAAAATTGATGGTGGTTACATCACAGGAGGGGGTGAGGTCATAAATGGTAAGCTTAGCATTGAGAAGGTAACTTCATAAAAGAGAATGGATACATCTCTTGAGTGTATTTTAATTTTATGACAAGTGACATAACATGCTCTTCACTGAGCATAAGTGCATTGCTCTCAAGCCCGGGGTGGTCATCCTCAAGAGCATATCCTGCTCAGATCTCCCAGGAAAGGGAACATGTACAAGATGGATTTGCAAGAAACATCCCCATCAGGAGACGTTTCTTTCTTTCTATCTAAAGCCAATAGTGATAAGACTTATCACTATTCTTTTAAGGCAAGGGAAAGACTTATCACTATTGGCTGGGCAGAGGCAGTCAACACTTATTAATTAAAGATGATTTGATAACTAGAATGCCAAAGAAAGAGTTTACAAGTGATGACCAAGGTAGTTCAGCCCTCTATGTGGTTGAAAGATATTATAAAGAATCATAGCATCATCTCATCTGCTACCCTGATAACTCAGAAAAGGGCCCTTCCATCACCTTCCCGGAGACACCAAGGGAGAGCTATATCCAAGGAAGCCCATTCCAAGAGACAAGCTCATCACAAGCCTTTGTGTCTGCTGATGAAAGCAGTGGCAACTTTCTCTTCACCCTTAAAGACCTGTACTACATCCATCCAGATGATCTGGAGTATATGTGATAGTCCAACATATGGCTCTTCTCATTCATAGATCCAAGAAGTTCTACAAGAGGACAGGGAGGAAGTTTCCTAACAATGTATGTAGTGGAAGGTTTGGGCTGGACAAAAGTAAAGTGAAGTGTTACAACTGTAATGAAATGGGACACTTTGCTAGGGAGTGGAAGGCACCAAGGAAGATGGTGGCCAAGCATAACCCAGGGCATACTACACTGAGGGAGCTCCACACACTGAGAAGCCCAAGCAGTATGCTACAGTTGCTGTTGAAGAAACAGACTTTGATTGGAGTTTCTAGCTTGAAGATGCATCTCCAAACCAAGCAATGATGGCTGATCATGAAGAAGCCAAGATATTGAAACATCTTTGTACCCCCGAATGCTTTGCTATAGTTAACATATATAAGTTCTATAACTTAGAGATGAGATCTGACCTTGAGTCCATAAACATCCTAAAAGCTGATTTCAAAAGAGCTGAAAATGGTTATAAACTTAGAATAAAAGATTTAAAGAAAACCATTTCAACTTTTAAGCATGAATATACCAACTATAGGACTCAAATCAAAGATCTCATCACTAAGTTAACTAAATGCCAGGCTGAGCTTGTGATCAGCAAAGCTAGGGTAGAAAAATGTGTTTTTGAAGAAGGACCCTCAAGAACATGATATCCTCATCCTTGCATGCAAAAGCATGTTATCAGAACAAGCAGGAACTGGGATCTACTAAGATAGCTCCTCCACACACTGTACTACGATATTGAAGGTGTGGAACTTGTCAAGATGAGCTTCCCGTCATAGACCCCATTGTAGAAGAGGATGAAGAGTAGAAAGTGAAGGATGGAGATATGATGAGTGAAGAAGATCATCTTTAGAAGGGTCACTATTCTCCTGAGGAGAGGAAAGAACCATGGATGACAAAGTCTAAGAGAAAGAACTTGATCAGAGCGGCCAAGATAAGATCAAAGAAGGCTAAAAAGATCAAGGCCACATTCAATTCCAAGTAGAAACAAGTCTTTATCTCTGCAGGATTTGAAGTGGTAAAGACTGTGGACTTAACTAAGAACTCTAGTACTAGGAGTTCTAGTTCCTGCCCTACTCATCCTTGTGAAGAAAAGAAGATTGATTAGCTGTGTACCACTGCTTACATAGCCTGAACCATCTAGCTCCTAGAGTAAGTCTCTCCCTAAGAAGATTGCTACATCAGCTGAGAAGATGAAGATGGAGATGGAAAAGTGATCAATCTCAGTCTTCTACTCAAAGGAAGACTCTCAGAAGGAAGCCAGTTGATTGAATCATGTGTGGTAGTGCTTCTGATCTTGCGATGGATTGCATTTACAATCCCAAAAGTACTATCCAATGAACAAGAAGAAGACTTCTAAGAAGAAGAAGAAAGCTTTGGAAGGAAAATCTCTTCCCTTCGAAAGCTCCAAAGTGGAAACGAAGACAAGTGAAAACTTGCCTTCGGAAGAAAATTTGGTCTTAGAAGAAAGGAATGCTTCCGAAGCACTGAAGCTTGCTATAGTGAAAGCAAGATCTTCCATAGGCTCAGTCTCTAAAACATCCAAAGTTATCAAAAGCTTTGAAGTGTTGAAGGTCAAGTCTAATCTACCAAAGATAGTATGGAAGATAAAGGAAGGCCAAGTGACTGAAAGTTCTTCATTAACAACAACAGATGATCCTCAAAGTCTTCATATAGGATTAATCACTGTTACATTGTCTTCAGTCCATTTTGACAAGCCCAAGACCCATGAGGCTTGGGTTTCCAAATGTAACTAACCTTCTCTTTTTATGCAGGAACACCTAAAGAGTAAGAAAAATGTATGGATCATTGATAGTGGCTGTTTCAAGCACATGACAGGCAAAGGCTCTTTGCTTCAAAACTTTGAGAAAATTGATGGAGGGCCAGTTGCTTTTGGAGGAGATATAGGAGGTTACATTACTGGAAGGGGAAGGGTCATAAATGGTAAGCTCAATATTGAAAAGGAAACTTTGTTAAGGAGCTTTAGTTCAATTTACTGAGTGTATCCTAATTTTGTGATTAGAGACACAACATGCTCTTCACTGAGCATGAGTGCATTGTTCTCAAGCCCAAGGTGGTCATTCCTCAAGTGCATATATTTCTTTGAGCCCCCAAGAAAGGAAACATACAAGATGGATTTGCAAGAAACATCTCACCCAGGAGAAGTTTCTTGCTTTCTATCTATAGAAAATAGTGATGAGTCTTTTCTTTAGCACAAAACAATATGCCATGTAAACTTTAAAACACATGAAAAAATTAATAAAGAATGACTTGGTAATTGGAATGCCAAAGAAAGAGTTTACAAGTGATGATCACTGTGTTGCATGCCTGAAAGGGAAGTAACACAAGGTGTCTCACAAGCTAAAGGAAAAGAACTCTATCACTACTCCCCTACACTTATTACACATGGATCTCTTTGGCCCCACTAGTGCAATGAGTCTAGAAAGGACCTCATATTGTTAAGTGATCGTAGATGATTTCATAATATTCACTTGGGTCTCTTCCTTAGAACTAATGATGAGACTCTTGAGATCTTAAAGAACTTCATTTTGAAAATTGAGAATCAATGTGATCACAAGGTCAAGACCATAAGATGTGATCAAGGAAATGAATTCAAAAACCAAATCCTTAACATATTTTATGATGAAAAGGGTATCACAAGATAACATAGTGCTCCCAGGATTCCTCAGCAAAATAGTGCTGCTTTGAGGAGAAACAAAAACTTATTAAAGCTGCAAGAACCATGTTGCCTGACTCTAAACTTCCCATCACCTTCTGGGTAGAGGCAGTCAACACTACCTGCTACGTGCAAAATAGAGTTTTAGTAGTTAAGTCTCATGGTAAAACTCCTTATAAGCTATGGCATAAAAGGAGACATTTTATTGGTTTCCTCAGATCATTTGGATGTCCTGGCACCATCTTTAATATGAAAGATCAAGTAGCCAAATTTGCTGAGAAATCATATGATGGACACTTTATTGGATACTCTTCCTAAGCTAAGGCTTACAGAGTATACAATCTCAAAACTAGAGTAGTTGACTAGTCAACCAATGTGACCCTCAATAAGCAAACTCATAGTATGAAAGGTTCTAGTCCTGATTGACTGTTTGATCTTTATTTAGTTACCAACTGTTTTAACAAATCTTGTGAGAATGTTTCAGGATTTGTAGGTAACTTATCAACATGAAATCCTGACCTAAGTTTTGAGTTGAAAAGACCAAACAAGAACACTACTTTAGCTCCAATGGTAACTAACCCTGCAAATAGAGTTCCTATCAGTACAACCATGACAAATTCAGCTGATACATCTAAGGTGCCTACAAATTCTAGCTTAAGGGAACATAACTCAAATAAAGGACTTCAAATGTAGGAGGGAATAGTGGTGGTGACAATGATCAAGAATTTCTTGATGCTGATAACCACTCCATGGAAGACAACATCAATGATGTCACACACTCATTGGATCAAGCTTCTCTTGATAAGTGTGCTGATATGGTGGGTGATACTTCATTGCCAGATCTAAATTTCACAAATTTAGATCTGTCCAATCAACTTGCTGTGATTCCTCAATTCAGGATCCACAGTCACACCCCACCATAATCATCATTAGAGATATTGAGACAATGCTAAGAACAAGTGGACAAACCTATGACAAAAATGTTTGTCTATAGTCTTGCTTCTTATCCCATATAGAGCCAAAGAAAGTTGATGAGGCATTGAAGTATGGAAGTTGGATTAAAGCAATATAGGAGGAGCTGGTTCAATTTAAAAGACAAAAGGTTTGAACCTATGTTCTCTTCTCCAATGAAGACAATAGTAGGTACCAAATAGGTGTTCTGGAACAAGAAAGATAATAAAGGACTTATCATTAAAAATAAGGCTAGACTAGTTGTTCAAGGGTATACACAAGAAGAGGGAATAGACTACACAAATATTTTTGCTCCGATAGCAAGACTTGAAGCTGTTAGAATATTCCTTGCTTTTACTGCATCCAAGGATTTCAAGGTCTACCAACTTGATGTCAAGTGTGATTTTGTATATGGGGTGATAGATAAGGAGGTGTATGTCAAACAACCACCTAGATTTGCAGATCCAGATCATCCTAATTATGTTTGCAAGCTTGATAAAACTTTTTATGGACTGCACCAAGTTCCAACAAAGTGGGATGAGACTCTATCTCAGTATCTCTATCAGCATGGTTACAAGAGAGGTACTATAGATGGAACACTATTCATCACAAGAATAGGGAATGACTTAATGCTTGTTCAAGTTTATATAGATGACATTATCTTTGGGTCAACTGATCCAAAGCTCTATAAAGACTTTAAGAAGCTGATGAAGAATAGGTTTGAAATGAGTGCCATGGGGGAACTCAATTTCTTTTTAGGATTTCAAGTGAAGCAAGTTGATAATGGCATCTTCATAAGTTAGTCAAACTATGTGCAAGAAATACTTACTAGATTCAACATGACTGAATGTAAGGTTGCAAAGACACCCATAAGTAGAAACCACTCCCTTGGACCTGATCTTGAGGGGGAGTGTGTAGATGAACATCTTTATAGAGCTATGATTGGGTCTCTTATGTATGTCATAGCCAGCAGGCCTGATATCATGTTTGTTGCATGTATATGTGCAAGATATCAAGCCAACCTCAAGATGTCACATCTAGTTACTGTCAAGAGGATTCTTAGAGATCTCAAAGGTTCTCTTAAATTAAGGCTTTGGTATCCAAAAAATTATGATTTCAATCTGTATGCCTATAAAGATAGTGACTATGTGGCTGTATTATGACTACAAAGTCTACACCTAGTTGATGTCAATTCCTTGATGGAAGGATAGTCTCATGGCAATGCAAGAAACAATCCTGTCTGCATCAACTGCTGAAGCTGAATACATTGATGCTGCTAGCTGCTAAGCTTAAGTGCTTTGGATTCAGAATCAGATGCTGGACTATGGATTCAAATTCAAGGAGACTCAAATCGACATAGACAACAACAATGCTATCTCTATCACAGAGAATCCTGTGCAACACTCAAGGATAAAACATATCAAAATCAGGTATCATTTAATTAGAGATAAATTTGAAAAGGGATTGATAAAACCAGTCAAAGTTAACACAAATGAACAATATACTAATCTCACAAAGGCTTTGATGAACAGAGATTTAAATATCTTGTATCAGCTATTGGGATGATTAACTTTGAATAGATTCTCTTAGAACTTAAATCAAGACTATTTCTAAAACATGTGTATCCTAAGTTGTCTATATTATCACCTACATAAACCCAGTTTTTACTTTGAAAGAAAAATTTTCAAATGACATTCCTTAGAATTTTGGAAATTTTAGACATATTTTCTTTCGGAAGACATTAACATTGTCTCGGAAGAATACTAAGTCTTAAAATCACATAACTGCTTACAAGAAATTTACCTTCGGAATAAATTTTGATATATCCTCCGAAGCAAAAATATGGTTCTAAGTTCTTATATGTTTTTTCAAGGACAATTTTTTTTACAAAAGCAATTAAGCATTGGAAGATTTATTCTCTTAAGAATAAAACTTTCAATTTTTAATCTCTTCCGAAATCAAAAATGTCTCAGAAGAGAAAATACTCAAAGTATTTTTCTTCTGAAGTAAATTTTCATAAAACTCAGGAATATCATCCGCAGTTAAAATTGGCTTTGGAAGTTTTTATAAAACTTCCGAAGACAAAATACATTCGAAAGATTTTTGACTTCCAAGAAAACTACCTTTTTGGGCACCTTTTTCATAGGTGGGACCGACATCCGAATTTCAAAGTTTATCCTTTCACATTACTTTTTATCAAATCCATTTTATATATATACACTCAACAGTTCCCCCTCTTTCACTATTTTCATCATCTGCAAAACTCTCTAACCTAAATTCACCCATAAACCGCCTTTGTTCTTGTCTTCCTTCACCTCAAAGTTACCTCAAATGGCCAACCTCGATCGCAAAAACCAACCTCATTTTTCCATGCACTTACACAGGCAACATAATCAGGTTGCTCTGTTGAACTCTGAGAAAGATCATGATTTCTCAGAGGTTTGTCGCTTCTTAACTCTATCCAACTACTTCACTTCCCTCACCATAGATCCTCCACTTTATGAGGATTATCTATTAGAGTTCTGGAAGACCTGCCAAGAGGTCACTATGGATTGGGAGAAGGCACTGTTTGCCACAGTGCAGGGGGGGGACAATCTTTATTACCCCATCTTCCATAAACTCACATCTTTGGCTGGATGATATAGAAGGTGATTTGTCCTTCCCCAAGTGTTAATACATTGTACCTAGTTTATGTTCTTCAACGTTAATATCTTTCATTTCTTACACATATGTAATGAACATGTTTAATGAAATATGATGCGAGTTTTGATGTTGAATTGTCATTGTTTATATCATATTCATTTTGTAATTGGTATTACTTATATTGATGAACATTACATATAGGTTTGAGGTTGTTGTACATAGTTATGAGTCACTAATGATTTAGAAATGTGCTCAACTTAGTCTTGTGGTCATTCACGCTAATGGACCATACTTATGGACCATACGCACGAATGAACCATACTTATGGACCAGTCGCACGACTGAACCAGGAGACTGGATCAGTCGTATGATTAAGCCATAAGATTGACTCAGTTGCATGACTGAACCTTCAGTCGTGCGTATGAGTCAGGCGCATGAGTCAGTCGCACGACTGAACCATGCTAATGGTTCAGTCGTACGAATCGACACTGAAAACCTATAAATACCACATAATTCATGGAAAAACATAACACTTCGAATACTATCATACCCTAGCCATCCAGAGCATCCTAAGTCGCCCATCCAAGTTCATAGTTCGTTCCTGATCGATTCCAACTCGTTCTTAACGTTTGTTTCATCGTTAGATCGATCAGGTTGTTCGTTCTCACTGATTGGACCGTCAATCAAAAAGAATTCCGCGCTATTTGATCTGGTCTCATGTAGAATCCATTAGTACTCCGTACGAAAACGGTTCTAACAAGTTGTATCAGAGCTTAGGCTCGTGATTTTGCGTTGATTCAATTAGTTTTGGTGTTAAAATTAACGTTTTCAATCAAAAGATACACTTTTTGCTTCAAAAACGTGTTTTTGACGAGTGTGTGTGTTAAAGTTTTGACTTTTTACCATACGACCGATTAGGGTTCGTGAAAATTCGTATTTTTGTGTCAAAGTGTTCAAAAATTCGACTTTTTCCCGCAACAGCAGCCTTAGTCGCACGATTAGCTCAATCGCACGACTGAATCTCATTCGTATAGTTCAATCGCACGACTGAACTCATTCGCATAGTTCATTTGCACGGTTAATCTATTCTAGTTGGTTGAACTCAATCG
This sequence comes from Flaveria brownii, assembly GCA_018326445.1. Classification (NCBI taxonomy): domain Eukaryota; kingdom Viridiplantae; phylum Streptophyta; class Magnoliopsida; order Asterales; family Asteraceae; genus Flaveria; species Flaveria brownii. The sequence goes on from BJCN01139771.1 coordinate 18,683, forward strand.
TACGACTGAATCCAATCCCATGATTGAAGTCATTCGCATCCTTTAATCGCACGATTTACCCAGTCGCCTTGTTCAATCACACGTTTGAATTTGTCCTATCTCAAGTTTGTCAAAGTTTAAGAAATGGAAGATCAGTTTGTTGCTTTTTACTATCGGGAAAGACTCTTATATCCAGAATATTCTTCTTCTGGAAAATGAGATTGGGAATCACAACAAACCGTTGAACTTGTTGACGTTGGATGAGTATCCTCAGTGGAAACAGCGGCTTCAGATCTACTTGAATGGAGTTGACCCAAATCTTGGGACGTGTATAGAGACTTGTTATACTGTACCAGTCAGTGCTAATGGGGTGAAGTTGACTCTGGGGGTATGAATGAAGCTCAGAAAGTTCTACATGACGCTGAAAAAAAAGAATATGCACTATTGACCCAATCGATACCTAAAGACATATTCCATCAATTCTCTGAAAACAAGCAGTCGAAGAAGCTATGGGAGGCGTTAGAGAAGAGATATGATGGTAATGTAACCCTGAAGGCACTAAAGACTCATGGTGTGACCACCTCTATGGAAGACAAAGTTTCTAGTTTCGCTGATGGTCTGCAAGACAAATGGGATCCATTTGTGTCTAATCTAAGACAAAATGACACTCTTGCCACTTTAGACATAAATGATTTTATTTTGAAGTTAAGGGAGGAAGAACTACGGCTGAAATACAAGTTTAAGAATGGATCCTACGCTCAGAATCCTTCACTGTATAACTCGGTTCCTACTCCAGCATCATCAGGCGCACCGCTACAAACAACGTTTGTGTCTAATTCATCTGCTCCTTCCCAATGCAGTTCCTTGGGAAGTGAAGCATCAAGTTGATCTAGAACCCAGTACATAGTTCCTGAGTCCAATCCTACCCAAGCCACCAAGCTGAAGACCGAGAACCTCGGAAATATCACTGTGGAAGTTGCCAAAGACCATATGGATCTTCTAGCAGCAATTGTTCAGTCTTATGATGGGTTAGTCGCTGGGAAGATTGGAAACTATCATCTAGCCGATGAAGATTATGAGCAGGTAGATGAAA
>BJCN01139780.1:0-10219 GCA_018326445.1 Flaveria brownii
TTTTTCAATGCATTTACACAGGCAACACAATCAGGTTGCTCTGTTAAACTTTGAGAAAGATGCTAGTTTCTCAAAGGTTTTCTGATTTTTGACTCTATCCAACTACTTCACCTCCATCACTATACATCCTCCGCTATATGAAGCTCAACTTTTGGAGTTTTGGAGGACCTTTCAAGAGGTCACTGGGGATGGGGAGAAGGCACTGTTTGCCACAGTGCAGGGGAGGATAATTTTCATCACTCCTTCTTTCATTAACACCCATCTTAGGCTGGATGATGAAGAAGGTGACTTGTCCTTCCCAAAGTCTGTTGTAAACCAATCCTTCAGGAAGATTGGCTATGAAGGTGATTACCTCGTAAGAACCTCAGGAAAGGGAAGGTCTCATCCCAGTGGAAGTACCTCCTCCATGTAATCATCCATCGTTTATCAAACAAGCATGGAGTTTGGAATCAAATTCCATAGGACCTTTCCTATATAGTCCATAGGATGGTTCAAGATATCAAGTCCAGGTACTCTCAATTTGTGTATACAAATTTACTTGCTAACTTAGGCTCTTTAGAATATTATATGTTCTCTAGATATGTTCAACACATTCTTAACTAGAACTGGGCTCACAGTTAAGGGGAACAGGTAATGTTCTTAAAATGGGACAGATGATGCCCGACATCTTGATAACAATAAGAAAGCCTACTGTGGGCTTCTTAGGGGTAGAAAAAGCCTTAGTCCCAAAAATATTAGAGCTTATTACTCAAGGTGACAACCTAGCAGCACAAGCTAGTGTTGAACCCACACCTTCTACCCCTAAACCATCCACGCATCTCAAATGACCATCACCTACTCTAGAAAATTCAAACAAACCCCTGTATAAGCTAATCAGATTATGAAGGCCCCCATATCCTCACCTATGCAGGAGGAAGTAGACACTTGCGCACCCACTTCCCTTGAGGAGTAAACAACTCACATCACTTCAAGGATTAGTGCTAAGGTTCCTCATGCTCAGCCTGGTGAGCTCACTACACCAAAAACATCCTTAAGCCTTCACTCAGAGTCTCAAAACTCTAGTGAACAACCTTCAGGGGAAATCTACCATCTCCAGCCTCTAGACCTCAATCAATCCATACCAGACCTTGAATTATATGTTGATAAAGACATGAGATTCAGTGAGTACCATGAGTCTCTCTTTTCCACCCCTGCTCAAGGGGATATGAGTGCTCCTAACTCACCCATGTCTAGCCCACATCATCCACTCATAACTGAGGTGGATCTCCCTGAGCCTGTTTAGGAAGTCCATATAAAAGAGGCTCTCACTTTTGTAAGTGATTACATCTCTAAGACCTCAACCATGGCAACCCAACCCATTGGCACTTCAACTAAAGTTGTCATGGTACAGGAGAAATCTAGCAGCCAAGAACCTAGTGCTGGTGATGAGGAAGAAGACTTTGGTCCTACTTTCTCATCCCCCTAGGATTCTTCTGATGAAGATGAGGGGAGTCTGAAACTAAAGGTGCAAAAACTATCTAATACCTGCACCTGTTTAGTTTTAGAGGTTAGTCATCTAGAATCTCAAGTGACTACCTTGAAAAAGAGGGTCAATGACCACCAACTTGAGATCACCAATCTTAAGGGCAAGTTAGCCGAGAGACTACTTAGGAAGACTCAACTAGGTCCATAAGAACCTATGGATTTGGTGGACCTAACCTCTAGCTCACCTATGCAAGAGGGTGATGCTACCAAAAAGGGGGAGAAAGTCCAAATAATCATAGAACCTGGGAGTTCAACTCAGAGTACGAACATTAAGGATTCACCACCTCACTTGCAACTATCTATACTCAGTAACCTCCTCAATCTATATTGATGTGGACTCACTCATACAAAGTTTGTTTGAGGAGGGTATACCAAGGGCTATGCCTACCCTATCTCATCATACTTAGAATCCAATTATAGGATGGATATATGAAACTGATAAAAGAGCTCTAGCAATCTCTAGGTCTGATGGAAAACATGAAATCTTTAAATTCTCCAACCTGAGATTCTATGAGAGCACCTATTTGATTGACCTTCCAGTTACCAATCCAAGTCAAAACAGACAAGCTGTAAGGTTAGCAGATAGGATAAAAGATAGGGTGCTGGAAGAGTTCAAATTGAGATCTAGATTATATAGTCAAACGCTAGTAGGCAAGACTGTTAGTCAACTGGATGTTAAGGTGGACCCTAAGATTAGCTTTAAAGGGGAAACTTTGACTGAAGGCCCAGTAGTTGAGCCTGTGAACCTTAAGACATGAACCTCTTCAGCACCCATTACCCTCAGTGAGGCACCAGCTGGTAAATGTACATCATAACCTCTCTTTAGCCAGAACTCAAGTGTTGAACCAAGCAATGAATGCCAAAGCTCTCTCCACCCTGAGTCATCAAGGTCTGTGAGTGAGAAAGGGAAAAGGACACTAACTCCTGAGTAGATTGAGGGGGGAGAAAGAGAGAGGAAGAGGAAGGTAAGGGGAGAGAGTTCAAGTAGGTCCCCAAGCTTCATGGAAGCTGCAATCAGGGTTGTCCCAGGCCAAACACTCAAGATGATGAGTTGAGGGTAGCTAGATTAACTCCTTGGGTACCAGGAACTACAACATTGATGAACTTATATCTCTTGTATTAGAAGAGCTAAATGAACGGGCTAACAATGAATTGTCAAAAGAGATGAAGAGGTAGAGGGTGTAGAATTGCTTCTCAAGATCAAAGAAGAAAGGAGGAAGAAAAGACTCCATAAGCATGCTCCTACCCTTTCCCCTGTTCAAGAAAGTCATGAGAAAGAAGCTGTGGAGACTGAGCAATAACCTCATGTAGACAAGGAAACAGACGGACAAAATATGATCAACTACCTAAGTGCCATAAACCTCTATTAGGCATCTGCACTTCTTCCCTTATCATATAAATACATAGGGTTCAAGTACATCAAGAAGCTTGAGCAACAAGTAATAAAAGAACAAAAAGCTGCCAAGAGGAAGATGAGGGAAGAAGCTGCAAAGTCAAGGGCCATCATCCAAAGGAGTCAAAAGAAGTTTGATGATAGGCAGAGGATGATGAGATTCTTGAAGCTGTATGGATTCTATAAAAAAAGGCTTGGTCCAATGTCTCTATCCACTATGGATGAGCACAATAGGGTGATCAAGCAAAAGATTAAAAAGGGTGAGCTCATTCACTTGCATTCTTCACCAAGTCAAGCTGCACCTAAATTTGAGGTCAAGGTTGAACGCCAAGAGACAACACAACCTAGACCTAGTGTTAGACCATAGCCAACTTCATCTTCTAATCTATATCAGGGTCCTGATCGCTCTCCTTTTAAACCTATAAAGGAAAAGGACCTAGCTGAAAAAGACACATAATAACAACCCAGTACTGAAGGCCAGTCTTCTTAGTTGAAATCAAGAACGAGGAAAAAAGGATGGCCATGAAAAAGGATAGTCAAAAAAAGAAGAAGTCCAAGGCATCCACCTCTATACCTCAGGATGAGTCAGAGCATCCTGAGGTGACTTAAGAAGAGGCTCCTCAACCAAGTCCAACCATTATAAAGCCTCTTAATGCTAGGAGACCCATCTTGTCCTGGACTTTTACTACTAATCTAGACAGATGGTGTGTCATTAGGGATCAAGGAAGTCAAGATGTTTACTTCTGGCAAGACATGCTTGATCTTCCTCTGCATGATCTCTATGACATGAGGAGATACTATAAGAGTCTGAGGGATATTGACCAAATGATGAAGAAAGAAATAATCTTGATCCTGATTAGTATTATCAACTACTAAGTATTCTCTTCTGTTTTGGTAGCATCAGCCTAGGAGGAGTTTGTAAGCTTTATAAATAAAGGCTAATGCAACCAAAGAAACCATAGATCTCTCACCATGCATGCATGAAGTAAAGAGTAAAGTTACTCCAGAAGTTTTACACAACTCAGAAAATAAGCCAGGTGTAAAATCTTCCGAAGCCAATTGAAAAAATCTTCCAAAGCCAAAGATGAAGTGTTCTGAAGCTTTAGAGATAAAAAGACTAATTTCTTCAAAAAACAGAGAATACATGCTTTCTATGATCACCTTTTGACAAAAAGTTGAACAACTTTTTGTTGCCATTCTGAAGACTCACTAACTTAGATAAGTTGGTGAAAAGGTTCATGCTTTTATCAACTGTAGATTATAGTCATTATTCTGTAACTTTCTTGTTTTGTACCTTTCATCCTTTTTGTAATATGTTAGGATATGAGCTATGCCATGTCATAATCACAAGTCAAAAGGCAATCTGCCTTTTGACTATACATTGATCTTGTTGTCTAAATTAGTGTTTCTAGCTGGCTTTCAAAGAATAGGTGGCTGTAGGATATAGTATAAAGTGTCTCGGGTTCTTGTATTTATGATGATGCTTTGTAACAATTGTAATAGAACTTTAGAGCAATATACAACATTCTTGAAAACCAAACTTTATCTTGTTCTTGTTCTTAGTTCTGCCTTATATTTACTTGTGTTTATAGTATAATCAACTAAAACCCGGTTCCCTATTTAGATGAACAACTTTTTACTGCCACTTCTAAAGACTCACCAACTTTTATGAGTTTGTAAAAAGTCCTTACTTTTGTCAAACTATAGATTAAGGTCTTTTGTCTGTAACTTTCTACTCTTATACTTTTTTCCTTTTTGTAATTGATAAGGATGTGAGCTATGGCATGTCATAGTCACTAGTCAAAAGCCAATCTGCCTTTCGACAATACATTAATCTTGTTGTCTAGATTAGTATTTCTAGTTGGCCTTTTGTCTAGATTAAAGGTCTTTTGTTTGTAACTTTCTACTCTTATACTTTTATCCTTTTTGTAATAGATAAGAATGTGAGCTATGGCATGTCATAGTCACTAGTCAAAAGCCAATCTGCCTTTTGACTCTACATTAATCTTGTTGTCTAGATTAGTATTTTCAGCTGGCCTTCAAAGTATGGTCGGCTGTAAGATGTTGTATAAACTGTCTCAAGTACTTGTATCTTTAGATAAGCTTGGTAACACTTGTAAGAACTTAAGAGCAGTAAACATAATTCTTAAAAACTATATTTAAGTGTTCTAGTTTGTTGTTCTTGTTACTTGTGTTCATTGTTTCATCCTAACCGGTTCCCTATTTGATTTGCTAAGTGTTCTAATTCTCTCCTCCTTGTAAAACTGTTGCATTGACCCCCCCCCTTCAATGGTTTTACAGATAATGAAAAAGAGTTTTATATGGTTATTTTTACTTTTAATTTGAATTTGCAAATTGAAGGACGAATTTTGACTTATCAAAAGTTAAAATTATGAATTTTCAACCTACTATTTTATTACATTTATCAAAATCAGTATGATGTTTATTATCTTCATTTGATTAAGCATGTAAATACTTCAAGTATGACTTATTATCATCTTCTAACTATTATTGTTAAGGTTAATTTCATCTTAACATGATTTAATTTTCAATACCCTGTTTATCAGGATTTCTCTTAATATGTTCTTCTTGTTTGAATAAAGTTAATAATCATCAAAAGTGGTTTATTTAGGTCTAAAACAATGATATTAACTAATTATTGATCATCATTCTTGTTGTTTAACCTAGGGTTCATGATCAAAATTTTTTGAGTTGATTGAATCAAAGTTCTCATATAATTATCTTAAAAATCGATATTCCTATAGATGATCGATATAAGATGACAATAACGCTTAGAATTGGTATGACTCAAAGGTTTGTGGATAATTTTGGAGGATGAACAGGTGAAAAACACTTGTCGCCCATTTTAGTCACTTAAATTTGAAAAGTATTAAATGATGTAATTAAATTGATTTAAATAGGCAAACTTGGTATTTTATTTTGAAATGTAAGTGTTAAAAACAAATTCAAATGTAAAATTTTTCATTTTACTTAGTGTACTGTAGCTCGCATTTCTCTACTATTCATCGCGTTAACAAATGAGCTTGAACAAATAATACATATGCATTTGCTACAGAACTTGAATAAATTAAAGTTGATGCATATTTGATGTCAACTGTTGTAAGAATCACACAAATGTGTTGTACAAGGTACTACTCGCATTTAACAAATGAAATGAACAGTGCACTCGTATTTCTTTCACTTAATGCAACATGCATTAATTTTTGCTCCTATTAGTCAAATGTGACTGAACAATTAGTACTGAGTACTATACTTCTCATTAGTTCACTCGTATTAACTAAGTTATTAACACTTAAAAACTTTTCAAGTTCAAAGCATAGTAATACTGTTACCTACATTGACAGTATTAGCGCATTACTGAAATACAGGTGAGCAACACTTATCAGCATTAGTGTTTTGTCATTTGCATTCACTGTTACTAGTATTTGTATTATACTTGACTTTATCTTTATATATTGAATACCCGTATTCGTTTATGTTTGGTTTACCTTCACTCGTATTAAACAACATTTTACCCGGATTAGGTTGTTATGGGTTGATTTTGATTTTCCTTCTCTTGTTGTCTTCACCTATTGAACAACATTAGTCTAGCTGATTCTTAATTCTTTTCTTGCACGCTTTCTTTCTTGCATCTTGCTCTTGCTAATTCTTACTATTTGAACCATAAAGATTTGATATTCCTACTTGTTGTTTGTAAGGCCCTGTTTCTAGGCATCCTCATAGTTGAATTTTGTATATTAGAAATACACAAATTTAAACATTAAACATTCGCTATTATAGTAGCAGAAATTAAAACTGTCAACACATAGGTCATTATCTAAAATATATTACATTCATCTATATTAAAGTTCACTTTATCAGAATTCCAGTCTTGAACAAGGCTAGGTATCTTCATATTTGTGCCAATCTATCATATTTTATTCCAACCTTCCTTTAACTATGGAGCTAATATGCATATAAAAGTCAGCATTGCTGAGTGAGTTCTAGTTTAAAACTTTAAAACAAACTCTTTGGAATTAATCAATACTTTATACATATACTATCTTTGTCATCATTCATACTCTATATCAATTTTCATACTTCAACATTGTACTCTTTCAGTTGCTTTCTTGTTATTTTTTCTCTTTATCTTCAGAGCTAGTACATGTACTAAGCTCTTATAATGGTGAGCATACACTAGGTATAACTCCTGTCATGGTAAATCTACATAAGGCAAGGTCCCTTAATTTTCAATGTACATGTCACAACTATTGTCAGGGTGAGATGTAAGGCCCCGTTCCCAGGACGCTTACAGCTGGTCGATCATCGCACATAAAACATACATTCTCATTTATCTTAAGTACACATTGCAGCGGAAACATTCAAAAATGAGATTTCATTTCATTATAAAGGCTTTTGCAAAATAATACATCGTTATCAGTTACAAAATACATGGTTGCATTACATCACAAAAGCATTATATGAATGGATGCCATCCAAAAGAGCTGAGTAGCCACCCCGTGTCATCCTCAGCAACCATTAACTGCCAACTGGAAACACATCAAAGTCAGCGTTGCTGAGTGAGTTCTAGTTTTATGATAAAACATACTTTTCTTTCGTTATAACCGTTCTTTACTTTCATGCGATCATACATCATATGTACACATAGATAATATCATTATTATCGTCATCATTCATTCATTCATTCAATCTTTGACTTTAACTTTCGTTCATTCATCGTACGTCCTTATAATTCACATTTTTTCATCATTACCTCTTTTTCTTTCCACCAAACCATAAACCTTACCCTTCTGTTTCCTGGTACTGGACCTAGGCCTATCATAGACCTTCTATAATGGTGCGCTGCACCTCTGGCCACAGTACCTAAGGTAAAGTTTAGGTGTACCATTGCCATATGCAATACCCTTCTGTTCCTGGTACTGGACCTAGGTCTATCATACACCTTCTATAACGGTACATCGCACCTCTGGCCACAGTACCTAAGGTATGCAGTAATGGTTCTATACAAATGGTCAATCACAAAGGAAGACCCCCATGTGCATCCTCTTAGGGTAGCGAACCCACACACCGTTGGGCTAACACCTTTCAATGGTGTGTCCCTTCCGAGTCTGTTGTGACAACAGGGTTGGTCACCTCATACATTTGCTTGCAAGACTTTCTTTACTTTTATCATTCATTAATGCATGCATTCATCAGTTCCTTTTTCCTTATCTTCCACTTTACGTTACATAATACTTTCATTTCATTCATTAACGTAACACGTAAAGCCACGGGAAAGATAAACATACATCATAATAAGTAACATCATCATACACAGATAGCATTATCATACTGGGCAACATCATACATACATAACATACATCATGCATAATCATGGAAATTCATCATCATGCCCAACATAACCACTAAGGTCTCAATAATCATCTTCCATGAACTTTCGGGAACTTCCACGTCAAAACTTACATCTGTGATTTCCCGCGAAAGTCAGTGATTAAACTACACCTTTCCTCGGGTACACCAGCCCTACATGGGCGTATGGGCACCCTTCAGTCGTAGGGCCTCTCATGCGACTGAACCCCATGCGAATGAACACTATGCGAATGGACCTCATACGGATGGGCTCAACGAGGATGAGTCCCATGCGAATGGAACTAATGCGAATGAACACCTTGTGCAGATGAAACTAATACGGATGAGCACTTATGCGAATGGGCCCTCAGTCGCATGACTCCCCATATGACTGGCCCCCAATCGTGCGAATGAATCTCAATCGTACAAATGAACCCCAATCGCACCTCATTCAGCCATATGCGCTCCATTCGGTCGCCTAGCCCTAGCTGATGCAGAATGCAGTTCATCCCGAACCCAATCTGCCATTTTCGACCTCCAAGCTCATCCAAACCCATTCTAAGCCCAAATCAACCATCCTAAACCTTAGGAATGCATACCACAACACTATTCAAGCATACACAAGCCCGGAAACAAACTCCAAACGCATCACACGCAAACACATACAAATGGGTCAAACACACACACATAAAACGGGTTTTCAAATGTGTTTCGGCCCCAAAATCGACCAAAAACGTGTAAAAGAGGGGTCCTAGAACTCACACAAATAACACCGAGAAGTAGAGCTTCGATTTGACCCACTACATGACAATTTTGCTCTCTTGAATCCACCCGAAGCAACCCTTTTTTCCCTTTTCTCCTTCTCTTCCCTCCTTGGATGAGTTTTTGCAAGAATGGGGAGGGTGTGGGCTGCCCTCCCCCTTTTATACCCCCACTCATCCAAATTTCATCCTGTTTTGGCAAGTTTGGTTCCTAGACTTTGAACTTTATTTCATTTCTTCTTTTGTCGGGTTCAAAGAAAATATCTGGGTGTTACAAGTCCACCCCCTTATATAGGTTATTCCTTGAACAAACGTGGGTAATGATGTCTCATTTCTTCTTTGGTCTCCCACGTTGACTCGGATCCCTTCCTATGCTTCCACCGTACACGCACAAGAGGAACCACTTTATATCTTCATCTGCCAAGCACTTCCTAAGATGAGATACGTGGAATGTCGGGTGAATTCCACTTAACTCATCTGGTAACTTCAATCTATAGGCCACCTCTCGTACTCGAGCAATGATTCGGAAAGGACCTATGTATCTCAGGCTCAACTTGCCCCGCTTTCGGAAACGAATGATACCTTTCCAAGGTGAGACCTTCAACATAACCCGATCACCCATCTGGAACTCAATCGGTCTGTGTCGTTTATCAGCATACGAATTCTGTCTATCTTTGGCTGCCTTCATGAAGGCTTTGATCTTTTCAAGCTTTTCTATCACAGCCTCGATCACCTCAACGCTACCTAACTCTTTATGACCAATATCACCCCAACAGACGGGTGTTCTGCATCTCCTACCATATAGCATCTCATAAGGTGGCATACCAACATTGGCATGATAACTGTTGTTATATGAGAACTCCGCTAATGGTAAGTGGTCATCCCAACTTCCCCCAAAATCAATCACACATGCCCAAAGCATGTCATTCAATATTTGAATGGTCCTTTCTGACTGACCATCAGTCTGAGGATGATAAGTCGCGCTAATGTGTAACCTCGTCCCCATCGCATCGTGGAATTTATTCTAAAATTGGGATGTGAACCGGGTGTCACGATCAGACACTATAGACACCGGCACACCATGACAAGTTACAATTTCTTTGATGAACAGATCAGCCAACCTCTCAGATGAATACGTCTCGCGGATCGGTAGGAAGTGAGCACTCTTCTT
>BJCN01139866.1:0-13561 GCA_018326445.1 Flaveria brownii
AATTACCCATTTATCATAGAGGTTTCTTCGTCCTTATTATACAACATATCATTGATATTATGTCAAATTCTCGATTATCGTTTTCATGTGATATGACTCATATTATCCAATTCTCATAAAATATCTTAATGATATTCCAGAATGTCTTCTCGTCAAATTCGTTGGAGGTCATGAGTTGGAGTCTCACTAGGTGCAATATGCTCCAAGTGGGCAAAGAGTTTTACCACAGTGGGCCTTTGTGTGGTGGGTTTCCCTTGGAATGATGGGTTTCCCTTGGGTGAGTCGGGTCACCAGCGCTGTCTGTGTTCGCGGGCGTGAGTGACCTTTCACCAATGGGTTTACCCGGGTGACCCGAACTTAAAAATTATTCGTCGGCTTTAAAAAAAAAATACATTATTTGTCGTTAAAAACAAAAGATACTGAAACCCGTATCCACATCCCATGTCGTTAGGTTCATCCTATCTTCAAAAACTAACATCTCACCGGAAAAGTGACACCGGCGCCGACCACCACCGGAATCGTGCAAGATGTTGAATTTGCAGGCGAACTTTCCGATTATAAGCAAAACGTCAAGTATTATGCGTATCGGAAAACCCCGAACTCCGGTGGTAGCATTTTTTTCTTCCTCTCATGTTCATCAACGATCCCTCAGGTACAAATAATAATTTGATTCATCACATTTTCAACTGGTCGTTGTACTCAAATTTCTAACGTATAGACCTACTAAAGCTGTCTTCATTCAAGTTATCAAGTAAAAGTAAGTGATGATTGTTAAACTAAAACCTAAATTGCTCGCCTCAGTTTTGAACATCAGAATCAAAATTGAAAGACAACACTGAATCAGAACAAAATGAAACAGTATTTACTATTTAAGTTGATGAAACTGATAACTTTCATGATGATATTCATGTGCAGATATGCTGTACTTGGTGCAGGCTTTGCTGGATTATCAGTAGCATTTCATTTGTTAGAAGTACACACTCATCCTCTGTCTGTATATAAACCTGAATTGTGATAGTTAGATGTTTATAATAGTTAAAGTAGAACACACTCCATTTTCATAAATTTTGAAGAAATAGGTGATGATTTGGTTGTGTGGGATTTCTTTGCAGCAAAGTCCTATCGATTTGCACGTGTGCGTTGACGTGCTTGATGAGATAGGAATTGGGGGTGGTGCTTCAGGAGTGTCTGGTGGACTTCTTCATCCTTATTCTCCTAAAGGTTACATCTTGTTCCCACTCAACATTCCATATATATTGTTGTTAAAATTTATTTTTTTGTTACCATATTTTTTGTATGTTTTTTGCAGTTAAACCTCTTTGGCTGGCAGCCAAGTGCTGGGAAGAGACTTTAAGGCTTTTAAGTATTGCTGAAAGAAACAATGGAGTGCTTAAACAGAATTCTAATGTGTTTATTGCACGGAGAAAGGGTATTTTGAGACCAGTAGTCAGCTTGAAAAACATGAGTGTGATGAGTGATGTAAGTTTTCGAAATTAGCATATGGAACACAGAATGCAATGCAGTTTTATATGTTACTAATAATGTAATAGTATATTTTCCTACTTGAAGAATGCTCAGAACTCTCTTGCCAGTTGCAGAATACAGTCTATTAATGAAGATGTGGCCCGAGGTTTAGTGCCTAATCTATCTGTAGCCTCCAATTTGGCCTTTTATATGCCTGATGCTGTAAATATACACCCCCAAGGCTATCTTGAGGTAAATAGACTCTAGTATGATGTATACATATTTTTACCAGTCACAGTTGTTTCTGAGGGGTTCTGGATATGCATTTTGAAACTGATATCTGATTTTGGGTTAGGATAAATAGATGTTTAGGAGTCAAATAATCAATTTCAAAATTCAAATTAGCTACAACACAACTGATTATCTAAGCCCTTAGGGTAAAATAGAATGACCAAACACCAATTTCCCCCTTCTTTTAACCTTATTTGAGAGACTTTTACGCTCATTTCATAAGGTGTTTTTTATTCACAGAAGTTTCATTTTTGATCACTTTATTGTTTTTTTCCTTGAATAATGCGAGTTTTACAGAGATGTGATTATTTTTATTATACCAACTTTGAACAACATAAGCACATCCAAACTCAATCTCAAAAAACCTATTTCATTTTAGTTGAGTGTTTGATTATGATTATTTGATTTCATATAACGATTTGAAAATGCACAATCCATAAATCCATATGGTGCTTAATAATTAATATATAGACATTTGACCATGACTAGGCCCTATATTTAGCTTGTGAAACTCTGGCAAAAGAAACATCCAGTGTGGGACTTGGTGAAAAGGAGATAAACTTTCACAGGAGGCCTATTGACCATCTCCTTGAATTAGAAGGTAATATATATGATATATTTTGGAGTTCCTGTTGTTGTATATGGACTCAAAATGTTTTGTTCATTTGATTACATGCTCCATTTTAGGTGAGTATGATGCTGTTATTGTATGTTTGGGAGCCAGATCCACATTCCTCCCAGAACTTTCAGGAAAGTTGCCATTGAGGACTTGTAGAGGCATTGTTGCCCACTTGCATCTGCCTGACAATATCAGGTATTTACCAAAATAGGATTCCAAGAACTCATTCATATGTGTATGCATGTATGTGTTTTGGAGTAGATGTGGATGTAAAGAGCCAAAGATTGTTGGGCTAGTAAATGGGACAATTTTTCAATAAAAGTGATTATATTTGCAAACCATTCTACTTGGTTAATTGTATACAAATAGATATAAATGAAAATTGCCAAATGCGATGTTATTTTTATTTATGTATCTTGAGTGTGTCCAAAATTGCCCATTAAAGTGAGAGTTGTTTTTTAACCTTTTTTTCATATTTGCAAGAAAGATAGTTTGCTTGCAACGAGAAACTAAATACAATGGATGGATTTGACAAGTATGCTGTTTTCAACAAGAAAGACGGATTGATTTTTTTACCATTTTGCTCTTTTTTGTATTTAATACAAATACTTACTTTTTTTGCACTTAAAGTGCTAAGAAAGACGGATTGATTTTTTTTACCATTTTGCTCTTTTTTGTATTTAATACAAATACTTACTTTTTTTTTGCACTTAAAGTGCTAGTTTTTTTACCTTTTTGAATGCTACACTATGTTCCCTTAGTCAAGGCTCCATTTATGTTGCCAATTCACCACCCATTTGCACATCCCATGTCTTGTTAATAGATTAAGGGGTGGCAAAATCGACTCAGTTACGTATGATTGGGTCGATATTTGTTATGTTTTAACTGTTAACGGGTTATATTTGTATAATTAAAAATGTTGACATGAAATAGAAACATAGTTAAGGTCACCCAACATATATTTAATGCTTATAGTCTTCTTTGTATTAAAAAATTTGACTTTGTTGTATATAGTTCTTGTAATCATATTAGAGACACTAACTATATAAAAGAATACTTTAAAAATTGAACAAGAAGTGTTTCAAGTAACCCAACCGTACCCAACAATTCTGATCCTTTTTTTAACTTCTTAATAAGTTTATCTGCTTTTAGTAATTTTACTATGATTCTATGCATTTATATTAAACTCATGCTAGAAACTCAACATTTTCATGATAAAAATGTTCCAGAGAAGAATTTCTAGAACATAGCCCTTCAATCTTGTCAGATGCATGGATTGCCATCCAGAATCCTCGAAACCTATACCTAGGTTCTACATGGGAATGGAAATCTTGCAACTATTCCCAAAATGTGTCAATGGAGGAAGCTTCTAAAGCTTTGGAAGAACTTATACCAAAAGCATCTGCAGTTTATCCAAACATAACAAAATGGAATTTTAATGGAGCGCTTGCAGGTCTAAGAGCAATGCCGCCTCTTACAGGTAACGGGTCTCTTCCACTTTTAGGTCAAATAGATGATCTTATTGGTCAAACTCATAAGAGCAAGTTTTGGTTATTTTCGGGTCTTGGGTCTAGAGGTCTGTTGTACCATGCTTGGCTAGGGAAATTGATGGCAGAAGCTGTAATTTCATGTGATGAGGATGTAATTCCCTCTGAGTTGACCTCATGGAGACCAAAATTAGTGAAAAAAGAATAGTATTTTTTTTTTACCTTATGAAGAATGGATAGTTGGAATGATTTAACATTAAATAGAATTATATGTAGTGCTTCTAAGAGAAGTGATCACAGTAGGTATTGTTTAGCACAGATGGGCTGGTTTGACCCGTCCATTTGAGAAATATAAATAATTATTGCGTTATATTATTACAAGACTATATCATTACAATAGTTACCTAAATTTGGGGTTCCAAGTTTCAACTACAAGACCCATTCAGCTAGTTACCCAAAGTTTTTGTCCTGACACGACTCGTTTGATTCGTGGATACTAGGGTTTCCGGATTCTGAAAACACTAACTATTTACAAACACAAAAAAATAACTGAGATACAGAATACAATACACTTTGTTTCCACCCATGCGAATCAGACCCAACTTCTCTATTTTAAGCAACACCTATAGGCTTTTTACAACCACACAAAAGAAAAAGAAAATGAATTATCGAAAGAAAAATTCAAGAAAGAACATTTACATTTTTTGTTGAATTCCCTTTCTTCTACTATGCTTTCATGACATTTACAACTTTACACATCTTTTCCCCTACCGCCACAGTTGTTTGTGGTGGTGTTAGGTGGTAGCAACCACCAACTCCTTTAGCCTCGCCATCGATTGCACTTACCCTAGGAAACAAATTCCCTAGAAAGATCTTAAATAATATCCATCTATTTTTTATATTTTTTTCTCGTGTACATTGTTCTGAACTATCTATCTAGAGTTCTTGTTCAATGCTGCATGGATAATGAATTTAAGGATATCTAGAGGGATGTAGGTGACAATAGTGAACATCCAGATTACCCCAGCCCATCGCCATCCGATCCCTTGCATCTCTGCAAAATCCCAGTCTGCATATACTGCTAGAAATGTAGCCAACTGTATAAAACATAGAAGTGTTATAGCATGTTTACATATGTCCGGTAACGGGTCAAAATGAGTCATGTTACGGTAGTTGGTACTTACTATCTGAGCTAATGCGAATGCAAGCATGAGCAAGGTGCTAGGGCGCTCGAGGAATGACCAACTTTGAGACCTTGTCACAAAAATGAGTGCCTGGCTAATGATGCTCACTTGAAGGTATAGTGCTGCAGTAATTTCATCATCGTTTCCAACAATTGAGCGAACACCAAAAAGTCTCTGAACATCAATAGTTATTGTCATGGTCAATGGGTTTCTCTTTAAGATAGTTGTATAATGATTGAAGATGGACTTACAGGGAAGAAGTCGGTTCTGGAAGAGAGCCAAAAGAACATGACAGTTACAAGTGCAAGATAAGTCCCAAGGACGACACCGGTGGCAAAGATTTCATTGAGCTTCCACGAATCAGGGAGGGGTGACGGTTTGACACGGTCAGTGGAGATCATCATGATGGTGCTGTCGTTAAGGATTGCGATGATGAGAATCATGAACGGTGAGAAATCAAACTGCCATATGAGAACAATGAGCATGAACGACATCACAATTCGAATGGTGATGGAGACGGCATAGATCGTGTAGTTTTTCATCCTTTGGAAGATGGACCGACTCGTCAGAACGGCTGTCACTATCACGTTAAGCCCTGGCTCGGTTAAGATAATGTCAGATGCGCTCCTAGCTGCATCTGTGGAGTCTGCCACCGCTATCCCAATGTCAGCCCTCTTGAGTGCTGGTGCATCGTTCACACCATCTCCGGTCATACCACATATGTGATTCCTTTGTTGTAACCTCTTAACGATCTCGTACTTATGCTCTATAACAACAAAAAGTTAAGGCTTGTAAAAGTAGTGTATTAAACAGTAGACAATCACTACACTAATAGACCCTATGATGACAGTTGAGTCATGCACTATTTACCAGGGAAAACTCCGGCGAAGCCATCAGCCTTCTCGATGAGGTCATCTATTGAAGAGTTGTCGTTGCCTTCCGAGAGAAGTGAAGAAGACGGATACATGTCGGTGCCCATACCAAGTCGTCTGCCGGTTTCTTTCCCGATGGCAAGTTGATCTCCGGTGATCATTTTAACTTTAACACCGAGTTCTAAAGCCCTTCGAATAGTCTCAGCGCTATCGTGTCTCGGTGGATCAAAAAGAGGCAACAATCCAACAAACTCCCAAGGTGTGCCATTGCTCTCCTTTGTCTTCTCGGGTACGGTTTGTCGACCCACGGCTAGAGACCGAAGACCTCGGTTCGCAAACCCATCAATGATATCCTGGGCCCTCTTCAATGTTTCCCCGGTGAGATTACAAAGTTCAATGATCTATCAAAAAAATGTAAACGCCGTTGGTTATAGATTTCAAAACCTTTTAACTGGAAGAAAACACGCGAAAAGGCAACTTATTCATTACTTGTTCTGGTGCACCCTTGCTGCAGCGATACCAGTCACCTTTGTTGTCGATGTAGGTGATGGCGGTGCGTTTGTCAACCGGGTTAAACGGTAGGAAGTGAACCTCTTTGATTCCGGCTCTAGCCTCTTTCGGATCAGCCAACATGTTGACGATGCAAGCATCGATGGCGTCTTGGTTTTCAACCCTTGAAGCTCGAGCACCATACAACACCACCATGTCCCTATCGCAATCCTTGACGAAAACCTATAAAAAATTTTAACTTTAGATGATCGAAAAGTGATTCGACGGTTCTATTTTAACCAAGAAAGAGCGTAATACATACCTCGATTAGCGCTTTGTCAACGGTTAGCTTGTTAAGAGTGAGGGTGCCAGTTTTATCACTACATAGAATATCCATGCCAGCCATTTCTTCAATGGCAGTCATCCTCTTGGTGATTGCACCTTGTTTCGAAAGGTGGTGGGACCCGATCGCCATCGTCACAGACAAAACCGTAGGCATGGCTATGGGGATACCTCCGATCAAAAGGATCAATAAATTATCGATACCGTCTCTATACGCTCTTCGTTGAATCGCATATATCACTATAATCTCAATCACCATTCCAATTGCAATTGAGCATATGCAGAAGTTACCAATGGAGGTCAATACTTGTTGGAAATGACCAGCCGAGTCGGTGCTGTTGACAAGGTGAGCAGCCTTCCCAAAGAAGGTCCGGACACCGGTGGCTATGACAACGGCTTCGATTTCTCCTTGCTTGCATGTCGAGCCGGAGTAAACTGGCTCGCCAGGGTTCTTGTTTACAGGGACTGACTCACCAGTTAGTGCAGATTGGTCGATTTTCAAAGTATCACCTTCAAGGAGACGAGCGTCAGCTGGGATAATATCTCCTAGTTTGACACTTATAATATCTCCAGGAACCAATATCGCGGCATCTTGCTCGCTCCATCTCCCGTTCCTTAAAATCTTGGCTTTCGGGGCGAGGCTTGCCATTAGGGCGCTAGCCGCGTTACCAGCGTTGTTTTCTTCGATAAAACTAATGGTTGAGTTGATGAGAAGAAGTGCAACTATACCCACAAAGTCTGGCCAATCTGGCGGTCTTCCACCACCATTGGCTAATACAATGGCCATGATGGCTGCAATTTCCATCACCCATGAAAGAGGATTCCACATGAATCCTAGAAACTTGAGTAATTTACTTTCCTGTTATAAACATAATAACATTCTTTAGATGGAAAACATGTTAGTGATTACCAATAATGAATGATGTCTAAATGTCTAAAAATACATTGGTAATGAAACTGTTGTGGTTTGATGAGATCGGTTTTGACAAATCATTTCACCCAAACCACGTACCTATCAAACTGGCCTGGTTGGATGGGTCACCCGGATAAGATTGACTAGTTTTACTGGTTTGACGGTTTAAACAGATTTTTTTTACATATGTGACTGTATTTTAGAAATGAAAAGAAATATATAAATAATAAAGGTCAGATTGTTGGTTTCAAATTTCAAACCAGACGAACCGTTAAACCATGAAAATCAAATCGTTTACATATCAAACTAGCTAAGCCGATCAACTTACTTCAATCTGGATGATCCAATTGGGTTCAACAACTTTTGAACACCCCTAACGGGAAAGTTCAGTTTATAGTCGTTATTTTGTTGAATTTTTCATTAACAAGTGGCTTGAGAAATATGCAGACACCGCATAAGACGAGTCATATTTTACGTTTTTCAATTTAAAAACCACGCATACAAAAGCAGAGGTAAACAACGTGCCTCTTTCTCCTCGAGCTTATTTGGGCCGAAAATGTCAAGCCTCTTAGCCCCGTCCTCATCGTTCAACCCATCTCGCGTACAATTTAAGATCGTGAACACATCTTCAACGGGGATTTTCTCGAGATCGATTTGGTTACTTTTAATCTCTTCTAGGGAATTATCAGGCATCTTTATTGCTGGAAAAAAAACTAGATAAATATAATAAGAATTTCGAAACCGAAATCGATGATATTAAAGATAAGATTAAATCGGGCCTCTCGACAATCCCTCTTTAGAGAGGCTCCTCCACCATGCTTATGAACACAGTAGAGGTTGATATAACACGATTAGAGGGAAATGTTGAAGCCCTTTTTTTCTTAAGCGAAACCGGTTTCTTTATATCTTCTAATTTTTAATATTAATGGCCTTTTGTTTCTCTCGTTTCCAAAGAATTAGGACAATTTGCAATTGAAAATCTAAGGTAATCCACTATTTTCTTGCATGGAAATCGGACATTGCGCTATAAATTTCTTTATATATAAGTATGTAGTTTTTTTTGTAAGTTTTATTAGTGAAAAGTTAAACTTTTATTTGTTTTAATTTGTTCATTAATAAAACATTTGTATACTGATATATTAATTAACATCTTCACAGATTTTATGAGTTTTGTAAAAAATTTCTACCGTTTGTTTATAAACATTTATGAACTTTCATTGAACTCATGAACTTATATAGTATCGAGGTACTTCAGCTGTTTTGTTTATTTTTAACAATTATAGCTATTTTTATTTATTTATATTTTTAACAATTAATTTAATAACTGACAGGTCACTGACCCACCATCTGATTATCTTCATTACTCGAGCATGAAACCTAAGATACTAGACTGACACATCTTAAAAAAAAACTCGTATATTAATATGTCTCTATCTGTTTTGAACTTAAAACCACTCTAAAAAGAAAACACACTTTTAAGTTAAAAAAACCTCTGACTCAACTTAACCCTAATTTTCTTTGTAAATTTAAACTCAAGACTTCTATGTTTTAATGAAACCTTAAAATAAACCATTCACCCAACAAAATTCTTGAGTTTCTTTTCTTTTAAGATCCATATTATCTCTCTTCCCCAAAAGACATCTATATGCTATCATATGTTGATCTTAATCAATTTTTTTAAGAAATTAGTTTATAAATTTTAACATTAACACTTATAAATATCTAAGTAATTGGCACAGTTAGGTTTAAAAAATAGTGTTGAGGTTGACTTAATGTCAAAACTTGTGCCTCTTTATGATAGAAAAGTGAGAATGATGATTCTCATTTCATCACAATAGACATCAACGTAGACTTTGATGTTGAAAGCCTAAAACATAAAGCTTAAGAACAATGATAACAAAACAAAAGCCTGAAAATAAGCAGGTAGAATCAAAACATTAAATCCTCTACTAACATTTTAAGGTGCATGAAGAAGCAACATGTGATCAAACAAATACATCATCAAACTCCTAAGAAATAAAGCACCATGAAAAGCACCTCAAAACCCAAGCTTGGTTCTGCGCCAATGCCTGCGCTTAGCGTTGTACCTGAATTCAAATAAACAACTTGTTATAAAAAACGGCATCTTTCTTTAAAATCAAGATTGTTAGAAAACTATAATTAACCTGATAGTGTTGTCAGTTCTCATTCGAATCCAATGAGGAATGGGCCTGTTCTGCCTCATCTTCTTCGCAAGCTTCTTCTTGATCATGAAAGTCTTGTGGGACGGCTGTGTTTACATAAACATACGAACACAAGATCACAATTTTAGTGGGCTAATATCAATATATCATATTCTATAATTGTATGCATAAGTCGCGCTCAGGGTGCAAAGAGTAAGCCTTGGGCCTAGAAGCAATGCATTTAAAAAGCAAGACGCATATAGTGTAAGAATACCATTTTTAGGGGTCTTAGACATGTTTTAAGCTTGTTTTGAACTAGTTCAAACTATTTTTGGTTAATTCTAGGCTTGAAGCTGACACGATGTTGGCTTGAAATGTGCATGTGTACCCGAAAATCAGGCTTCTGTGATAGGCTACGCCTGCGTGCTAGGTGCGTGCCTTGTGGACTTTTGACTAAATCGAGTAAAACATCTATGAATATTCTAAATGTTTTGTGATGGTTTCAGAGATGAATCAGTGACGAAGCGCTCATCAATCCTAACATAATGCTAGGTGACATTGTGTTCATTAATCCTAACACTATGCCGGAATCATGACAATTTGTTTCATAAACAAGAGTCTGTCTAGAAAATCATAAAACTAATTAACTAATCAACAAAACTAAATCGCAGTTTACAATGGAAAGATGGTCTTCAAGAGGGTTAAAAACCTAAAAACAAATGGAAGCTCGATTCGAACATGAGACTTCGGTTAAGGGAACTCATACACTAAGCCGTTCACTAAGGTACACATCCCAAATCTACCCTTATGCATTGATCTAACATGAGCTGACTACAACATTTGTACTGATTAAGATGCACCAAATCTAAATTCAACACTCAGAATCTGCAACAGTGATGAAATGCCCAATCTCAACTACACATTAAGCCCTACAACTGTTCAACAAACGATCTTAACTCATAAACGTAGTACCAAAGGCATCGACTTCACGACATCTTCATCGATAGAACGCATAATAAGCAACATATTGGGGATTTCTTAAACCCTAATCGCGGTAAAAACATAAATCAATTCGATCAACAAATCTACATACGATATTACCATGATTGTCGTCGGCGGTCGGTGGAGACAGAGGCTTCTTCTTCGTCTTCTCTGGTGGTAGCCGCTGAGATGAAGCTTTAATATAGCTAGGGTTTGAGTGTATTCTGCAGGTGGTGAAGCCCAATTGCGTGTTCATTTCAGGCCTAGTGGGTTTTGGATTCGGGTCCGGCCCAAAACAACCTGCCGGGTTTTCGTAATAATGGAGTTCATGATACGGTTTGTTGGTTTATTCGGTTTGAGATTTATATGATACGGTTAACAGTTATGAAAGTTTAACGGTGTGTCTTATGTCTTAGACGTGGAAGCGGGTATTTAATGTTTATTGTCTAACCTATTGCTTTTATAATTTCTGATTTTAAAGTTATTAATATGATTCAGAGGTTTAACGCTGACAGCTCGTGTTGATAATCCACCTCACTCAATTGTTTTCATTTTCTGATGACATGGTTAGAGATTCAGTCCTAAGCTTTGTCTTCATTAATCATAACATTACGGGATTCATGATTAAAAAAATATTATTTCACAACTTCCTAGGTTTTATTCCGGATGTGTATTATTACTGTTTGTAATAGGGAATAATAAAATACAATGCTAGGGCTAACATCTTTTTTTGTTGTTAAGACGTGTTCGACGTTTCTTCTTATAGTATTTTCGCACAATGAAGAATCGAAATGAAGGCTTGGCTTCACTTTTTTTTATAAGTAAATCTCAAGCTTAATGTTTCAGCTCGGCATAAACAAATTAGATCAACTTAACTAAGTTTTTAAATTAATCAAACCCGAACCCACTCTGAGTCCGACTATCTGACTCTAACCTTAATTTATAAATCATGAGAAAAATACGAAGGACTAATACCGTATGTCTTGATATGTGTAAGGGTTTACTGTAACAAAAACCAAACTATACGCGGTAGGTCTACGATAATATTATTATACGGTTCTCTATGATACCCGGCGCGTTATTTCACGCGCTAAGTCCGACGGTTTTCTCCGGTACCTCCGGCGTAACGCCGTCGTCACCAACTTCTTCAGCGTCTTATTATTCCAAATTCAATCGATTATCAATGGCCTCCTCCGTCAGAATCGTCGTCGTCGGAGACGTAGTAAGTGTGTTCTTCATTGTTACTTGTGGTCAATCGATGCTAATCCACTAATAATCTGCAATTGTTTGGATTTTGAAGCATGATGAGTGGGATCTCGAAGAAGATTCGAAGGCTCTTGAGCTACTGCGGGTAATTATGACGTTAACTTGTTTAATTTTGTTTTATCATATCATAGTATGTAGTAATCAGCTTTGATCCGTAGATCTGAGAGGTACGTTTTGGTTTTAGATGTTAATACTGTACAGGATTTGCAAATTGAAATAGTGTAGACTAGATATGTGTAGTTACTTTAATTGTTCCAAAGTGTGCATCAGTCTGATAAATGTGCAGAAACTCTAGGGTTTTGATGAGGAAGTATGTAATATACAGTATACACTAGATAGTTGACATGTATGATGTATCTCTAGCTGAATTTCTACCATTAAGTGGTAAATTTGAAGCCAAATCCTCATGAGTTATGATCATCATCCATAGGCATCACTCAATCTAGATCAACTCTTCTAATTTATATTCGGGTGTGATTGCATTATTTGATGATCAAGCTGTATTCTTTTTGGTGCCACTGTAGTCCAGATGGGAGTATATGTAATACTATTGTCTAGATGGTATCACAATGAATGATTGATTTGATTATTTCATATGTGTGTGTGCATTGAACTATATAGCACCCAGAACAAAATATGAAATTCTCTCATTATCACTTGTGAGGTTATTGTTCTGCATATTTTTATTTTGTTAGTTACAAGTTTTTGTTTGAAATTGCAGCCAGATTTGGTGTTGTTTACAGGCAGGTTTTTTCATGTAACGCTTGTTTCCTCTTGATTATCTGGCAAGCTTTCCTTCATTTCCGGTCTTGAAGCTTTGCTGTTTTGAATTCAGCATATAGATATAGCGTTTATGGTGATCCTCTTTTCTTCTTTAATTTTCAATTGTCATGTGCTGTTCTTTTTGCCGGCATGCTTTTCCAGGTGATTTTGGTAATGAAAACGTTGAACTTGTTAGAAGCATTGCAGCACTCAAAATTCCCAAAGCAGCTATTCTAGGAAACCATGATGCTTGGAATACTCAAAATTTTTCTGAAAAGTAAGTATACTTATATGAGGCCCTCACACATTATCCTCGTTTTGAAACACAACATAAGAGTTACAAAACATGGTTGTCTCAGGCAGTGTAAAACAGATATTTCTTAAAGTATTATTTTAACGTTGATTCCAAGAGATACACCAACTTTCTTGTTAGTTCTTTTGGAACATAGTTATAATCCTTCTGTTTGTTTCCTCTGATTGCTCTCATAACTAATATTTTCTTTTCTTCTTTCTAATTCTGTCATTGAATTAAAGGCGCAAGGATGCGGTCCAAATCCAGCTGGAAAGGTGAGCTTCACTTATTTCACTTATGAAGAGTTTTCTCTTATTATTGTAATATACCTCACTGATCACTGTTATCCTGAACACCAAAAATGTGTTATTCTTTTCTGTTTATTTTTTTTTACTTTACCCAGATAATTTGAGATAAATGATGATCTTTGTTTGCAT
>BJCN01139879.1:0-10651 GCA_018326445.1 Flaveria brownii
AAAAAAATATAATTAATGAATCATTTTATCGAGCTAGCTGCTCATGCTAAACATCCCTTTCAGTTCTTATCTTTTTAATATTGTGGGACCCTCAACCTTTCCGTGGTAACTCTTCTTTCCGCAGATATTGTCTGTTCTATAGTAACTTAAAGCTTCCGCAGAACTTAAGTCTTCCATAGAAAAATAAATCTTCAAAAGGAAAATAAATCTTCCGAAGGAAAATAAATCTTCCGAAGGAAAATAAATCTTCCGAAGGAAAATAAATCTTCCGAAGGAAATTTACCCATCCGCGGGAAATAAAGTCTTCCATAGGAAAATAAATCTTCCGAAGGAAATTTACCCATCCGCAGGAAACTAAATCTTCCGAAGGAAAATATATCTTGCGCATGAAATTAAGTCTTCCGTAGAAAAATAAATCTTCTGAAGAAAAATAAATCTTTCGAAGGAAATCTACGGATGACAGCCTTAATTTTCTGAACTACTATGGAAATATAATTTGTATTTCCATAGGTTACCAATCTATGGAAATGAAATATACTTTGCTAAAACATTCACATCCATTGGTTACCAATCTACGGATGGTCAAATTTAACTTGGTTAACTTTTACACTGTAGCATTTACTGAAAGGTAGTATTTTACTGTAACTTCTACTGAAGGATAAAAATTTATCCTTTATGATGTATGATTCCTATATGTTATTAGATTATGTTTTGTTATTGGACCATTGTTGACATGTTCCACTGACAATTGTGCAGAGATTTTCACAAGGAAGATATCCAACAACCAAATGAGTTGCTTATGATCCAAATTTCTTTAATGTATCTATTTCTCATTTTTCATGCTGAGTATTACTACTCCCCTTAAATTTGTGCTTAATAATGAAAACTTAACATAACTTTAAGTAGAAAGGACCATGAAAAGCAATGATCTCACCACACTATGTTAAATAAAAAGAATTAACAGAACTTAATTATATGTACAACCTTTAAAAATAGGATCATACTATGACACTAAGTTACCTCCTAATGATTTTAGTTTAAGTGAAGTAGATAATGATCTAGTGCTGATTGAACGTACGTTGATCCACTTAAATTCAAACAAGAGTATATGTTCAACTAGACATGTTGTTTAACATGTTTTGATATGGTTTAGAGATTGACAAATGTGGACTCCACTTCAATTCACAATAGAGGTTGTCCTCTATTTACAAGTCATCTGATCACTTTTTCACACTTTTAAACTGTTACTTTAACCATAAGTTCTATCCTAAGATTTCTATGAAGTCTTATTAATGCAGATTGTTGTGTAAGCGCTTTAAATTTAATATATAGTTGATAACATTGGATTCTTTTAGAGCATGATAGATGATCATCCTCAGGTCACCGGGTCTTTACTCACGTGAAATAAAGGTGCCTTTAGCCCAGGTCTTTGTTCACACAAAACAGAGGGATGATGATAATCATAATCGTATCACCAAATGTTAATTTTCATAGACATAGGCGACCATAATCCTAGGTCTTTGCTTACGTAAAACAAAGGAAATATGAATTGAAAAGATAGAAATTATATGAAGTCAGAACATAGTGTGTTTGGGTGAGTAAGTTGATCATATCAGGATGAGACTCACTTTCTTGCTCCTCAAAATGGAATTTACCGTAATATGTCATCTTGATAATAAGTTAAGCATGTACTTGTTTATGTTCTACTCATGTTAAACCTACTCATATATCAATTCACTTCTAATCAGTCTTTATGTAAGCTTAAGATTGAGGAAAGTAAACAAAGTCATAGTGTACAATCATTTGTCATTATACAAAGGCTATAAACAAAAAAAATATATTATTCAAGACATTTTTTTGTATTTTTTATTGATTTTATGTAGGTTTTTGGCATTTTCATGGTGAATAGAGCATGCTTTCCTTAATAATGAAGAGAAAGTTAATCTAAATTGATCATGCCTAATGATTCAATTAAGAAACTAAATCTTACTGAATCAAAGGCTTTAGTGAATAAATCAGCAAGCTGATTGTTGGTATCTAATTTGATCAACTTGATTAAACCCTTTTCTGAACAATGTCTTAGAAAATGGTATCTTATCTCTATATGTTTTGTTTTACTATGTTGCACTGGATTAGCAGAGATAAACGTAGCAGCTGAGTTATCTATATGTATTGGTATTTGAAGAAAATTTACCCATAATCAAGTAATTGTTTTTACAACCATAAAACTTGAGAGCAACCAGCTGAATCAGCTATGTACTCAGCTTCAGCTGTGGATACTAAGACATTTGTTTGTTTCTTGCACTGCTAAGAAACAAGCCTTAGCCCTACAAATTGACGTCCACCGGTTATGGATTTTCTATTATTATTACCTCCTCCAAAATAACTATCCGAATAGAAGTAGAGATTGAATTCTCCTTCTTTGGGATACCAAAGGCCAAGAGCTAGCTCCCCTTTAAGATATCTGAATATCCTCTTCCCAATATTCATATATGATTCCTTTGGATCTGATTGGTACCTAGCACAAACACAAACAACAAATGTAATGTCAGGTCTGCTTGCATTTAAGTATATTAATGATCCTATCATTGATCTATATAGTCTTTGATCTACATTTCCCTTTAGGATCAGGTATAATTTTATCAATGGTGGATGCTTGTGTTTTGCATGAAGATGTATCAGCAATAGAGTATTTCTTCAGTATTTGATGAATATAGTTCTCTTGATTGATAAAAATACCAGTTGGTTTCTGATGAACTTGCAAGCTGATAAAGATTGTTAGCTCTCCCATGGAACTCATCTAAAACTCAGATTTCATCAATGATTCAAACTCTTCAAACAATCTGTTAATTTTTTATCCAAATATAATGTCAACCACATATATTTGCACCACCAAGATATCTTGATATTCATGTTTGAGGAAGAGAGTCTGATTTGTAGTTCCTCTTCTGTATCCATGCTTCAGCATGAAGGATGAGAGTGTCTCATACCACTTCTATGGTGCCTAATGAAGACCATATAAAGCTTTGTCAAGTTGTATACTCTGTGAGGATAGTCCAGATCTTCAAAGCCTGGAGGTTGAAAAACATAAACTTCTTCATAATCTTACCATATAAGAAATCACATTTCACATCATAGTCTATTCCTTCTTCTTGAGTATTGCCTTATGCTATCAGCCTAACTTTGTTTCTTACAATGATTCCTCTGTCATCAAGTTTGTTTTTGAAAATCCATTTGGTACCAATTGGATATTGGCCTTCAGGCAAGTCAACTAGATTCAAGACTTTCTGGTTTCTGAATTATTGAAGCTCCTCTTGCATAGCTTCAATCCAGATGTTATCTTTAAGTGCAACTGATATGTTAGGTGGAACCACTTGAGAGACAAAGCAGGAGAAGAGACAAATGTTGGCTGCTCCCCCTTGATTTCTTGTGGTTCTTTCATGAAGATCACCAGTGATGTCGTCAATTGGATAATTCTCATGAATTCGGGTGGTTGGAGTAGGTGCAGCTGGAATGGAAGAGTCAAATTCATCATATGTGGAGACGGAGATTGATCCAACTGAGATGGAGAATTAACAAAGATGTTAAAGTCTTCTTTATTATGATCTGATGCTGGATTAGTGTCATCTTCCTGAATTTGTGCTTCAGTTAATGAAGTCTGAAGTTTCGAAGGTGTTATAGTGACATCTTCGGATGTAGGTTATGGATTTGCTGATGTTGTTAATGGATTTGTTGGTTGTTCTAATGGATTAGGAACTTAAGTTGAAGGAACTTCTGCATCTCCGGGTGTAGATGGGGTATCTATGGAAGTATTGAGTACATCTCTGGAGAAAACATTAACATCTACGGAAGCAGAGTTAACATCTGTTGATACTTCACTCACTTGTTGAGAGGCTGAAGTTGTATTTCCATCAGATAGTCCATTACTTAATTGTGAAGATGGGGCAAGATCTACAACACTTGAAGTGAGTGTAGGAGGCATTGGTGAATCCGCAGATAGTGGCACTTCACTCATTGTTAGAGGGACATATGGATAACAAGTATCCGTAGAACCTGCAACATTCTAATAACCAGAGTTAAAATAATTCATGAAAGCATCTGTATCAAAAAACCATGATGAGCCTATTACAGATTCTGTAAATGATGTTTCATCAAAAGAGATATTAGGTGTTTCTTCCATAATGTGTTGGTGTGGAATGTAAACTCTATATAATTTAGATGTTGAGAAATAACCAACAAAGAAACCATCATAGGATTTTTCTAAAAACTTTCCTAAGTATTCCTTGGTGTTTAACACAGACACATGACCCCCAAAAGCTCTAAGATTGCCTATAAAAGGTTTCCTTTTAAAGAAAAGCTCATAAGGTGTTTTGTTATGTTCTTTAACAATTAATGTTCTATTTTGAATAGTGCAGGCTGTATTCACTGCTTCAGCCTAAAAGGTAATGGGCAGATGCGAATCAGCCAAAATTGTTCTAGCTGCTTCAATGAGAGTTTTGTTTCTTCTCTCAACAACTTTGTTTTGTTGAGGAGTTCTGGGTGCATTGAACTGTCTTGCTATGCCTTTGTTCCTACAAAAGGCATCTAGAACACGGTTAACAAATTCAGATCTATTATCACTTCTAAAGATTTTCTACCTTTAAATCAAGTTGATTTTCAAATTTAGTGATAAACTCCATTAATATTTCTAATGTTTCACTCTTATGTTTTAAGAAAAAGACCCATGTGAATCTAGTGAAATCATTAACAATCACTAAACAATATTGCCTGTTTCCAATGCTCATCATATTGGTTGGAGCAAAAAGATCCATGTGAAGCAATTTTAGTGGTGTTGTATTTGTGTTTACGGTTTTGGACTTGTGTGACACCTTATGTTGTTTTCCTTTGTAACATGAAGAACAATGAGTAGAACATTTGAATTATTTCTTAGGAAGACCAATGACTAAGTCATTTCTTGCTAGTCTATTCATGTTCTTCATATTAGATTGAACTAGCCTTCTATGCCATAGTTGAGATTCATCTTCTGATGATTTTGAAATTAGGCAAGTTTCATTTGATGTTAAAGAGGTGTTGTTCATGTTCAAAACATATGTGTTTCCTTTTCTTGGTGCTTGAAGAAGGATGAAATCATCTAGAATTTGCAAACCAGGTTTAAGAATGTAACAGTGATTTTTATCAAACAAAGTGGTATAGTTTTGATCACAAATTTGAGAAACACTGAGTAAATTTAATTGTAATTTTTTCATAAAAATTCACTTTCTCAAATTTGAGCATCCCATTGGTTACAATACCTTCACCTAAAATTTTACCTCCCTTCTTATCCCCACCAAATGCTACATAATAAGCATTTTTGTGTTTCCTGTCATATGCGTTGAACATCCACTGTCAACATACCACTTGTTGTCACCCCTCCATGTATGTTCCTACACATAAAATAAATCAATTAGAATGGGGAGCCCAAGCATTAATGAGCTTGGGCTGACCAAGTGTGTGTAACATTGTCACTCCTTCACGAATAAGTCTCAATGATTCAGGTTTGCTTTAGATTTAATTGATTCATTTTATTCTGTTTATGGTGGTGAGAATGATTCTGATGATGCTTTACTTGAGAAATTTTGAACTTGTGTCTCAGTCACTTCTTCTGGCACCTTTCTTTTATTTGTCTTCACATTGCCAGTTGATGAATATCCTTTGTTGAAAAAGGCTTCAACGTCCTTTGACTATGACCTTGGTACTTCAATACCCTTGTCAAACTTGTCAAATAATGTCTCATCAGAATTTGTTGACTTATCATTCAATTACACCTTTTTGTGTGGTGTCCTACTCTGAGACTTCTGTTTTTCCTTCTTCTTTGGTTGGGCATTAGATGCAGCTAATAGATTGTTTGTCCTTTTAGCCTTGTCCTTTGGCCCTTTTGACTCCTTTATGCTCATATCGGATTGTTAATCTGCTTCATTTTTCTCAGACTCCTTCTTCTTAGGAACTTTTTTTGTTCCTTTTATTAAAGTAGCATTCTTAAATTGAATAATTATTCTTGTTACAGATTGCACAATGCTTGTTGAAGTAGCATCTGAGGTAATATCGTTGTTCATGTTGTAGATAAAACAATAACTACTAAAGTAGCAATCTTCAGTGTTGTGATTGGCCATATCACACCACTTGCAATATTTGTCTTCTGCATCACTTTCTTGTTCAAGCTTCTTCTTGTTTTTTAGCTGCTTTTTATACTCTTTTAGCTCTTTTTTAAGTTTTGCTGCTGAAGAGTCTTTGCCACTTCCGGACATAATATCAAATGGTTCTAATGGTTTAGCAGCTGTCTTTTGTTCATGAAGCACAACCTTCATAGATTTCTTGTCAGTGCTTTTGATTGTTGAAGATTCAGCTAAAGATTTCTTTGCTTTGGCTAAGCTTTCAGCAGATCGTCTCTTCTTCTGTAGATCTGCTACGAATGTCTGTTTAGATGAACTAATAGTTGTACTCATCTGATGATGATCTACTGACGGTTCTTGAATCTCACCAATCTTCTTCTTCTGTAGAAGATCTGCTGAATTTGTGGACTTGATCTTCCTGTTCTTTTCTACGAAAGTAGTTTTTGCTTCTTCCGTAGAACTTACACCTGCATCAGCTTTAGACCTTGGGGATGTTGGTTGGTTGACTTGCTGCTTGTTTAGCTCTTGAATCCCAGCATTCAATTGAGCTATCCTTTTGTAGATAGTCTTCAGCAAGCTTCTTCGTTGAGGTGGATAGGGCACTTTGATTTCATCAAGCACTTTTGTATTAACGGTTCAAAAAGCAAACTTGTTCCCTTACCCTTATCATCACCTTGTTGTTTAACATGATCATTCGGCTCAAACAGATCATCACATCCATCAAAATCAAAATCAGATTCATCTTGTTACGAAACTTCTGAATCAGCTGCTTTAGTTTCACTCACCTCAGAATCATCACCATTTGCCACTTGAATATTATAAACTTTAGCTGTTTTATTGGTGCTTTGCATAAAATGGTTTGATAAGTTATTAGTCATAGAATTACGTAATGTCTATAATTGTTTTTTACATGTGGTGGAATAATATGAAAACCCAAACCTAATTTGTTTTGTGATTCAATATAAGAATTTAACAACTTCTCATATTGTTAAGATGACAATTGAAACTTTTGAAGTTTCACTTTAGTAGATGCATGTTCTGCTATTGATTTTGTTAAGGATACAGTTGAATGCTCAACTTGTGCCTTTAAATTATAATTTTCTAAAACAAGTTTATGAAAATCTTTTTGTAAGGATGTGATTTTTACATGATAAAGTTTATGTTCCCTTACATGAGATTCATTTAACACGAATGTTTCTTTTACTTTATTGGCAAGTTGTTGAGCATGAGTTCTGTATCTCTCAACTTCCTCAATGTAGATGGATGAACATAATCTTTCCCTTACCTCTCTTGACGTTGGTGGGAGTTTGTTCTCCATGTTTGAAATAAGTGCTTGATTCTCTTCTAAAACTTCCTTCTCATGTAAGCTCTAGTCACAAGTACAATCCGACAAGATGATTAACCCAGTCTCTCAGTTCTTGCTTGAGCTTGATGCAGATGTACTTGAGGTTGGTGGAGAGAGTTAGTGAGCTGAGGATGACTGAAAGACCTTTGATTTTCTTGATGATTTTGTTGCTGATGTTGAGAATGTTGATATTGTTGCTGAGATGAGGATTGCTGGTTGCACTCCCCTGAAAAGTGTCCATATAGATTACACTTGAAATATCTCACTTTTAATTTATCAACACCTATCTTTGTTGTTCTCCTAGGAGCAGATAGGCCTTTGTTTCTCCACAGATACATCTTTTCCCTATAAGCAATCGCTGCCATGTGCCACTACAAATCCACCTCTTCTACCTCATCAGGATGAAGTTCTTCTAGATCTTACTGGCAAAAATGTGTTGGAGTTAAAGTACTCCCCAAGTATGCTTGGAAGCTGGAGCTGAATGCTACAAATGCTGCTTTCTACTCTTCAGAATCAAGAACCACAGTAATTGGTTCTGAACTATTGTTGCTTTTGTTGTTTGAGAATGATCCCTTAGCAGTTGAATTCTTTTCATCATCCTTTTTGACTTTTGAATTATTGCTGGAATGAGGTTTAGATGATCTGGCTGGTCCTGATGCATAAAAGCCAGCTTGTTCTTCTTCATCACTCATAGTACAAAAGTTGTCATTACTTTCATTTGAAATGAAAGCACTCCCCACACTTTTTGATCTTTAAAGTGATATGGAGCTATTGGTGCTTTAATGCTCTTATTTCTTGTTTTCTCATCAAGTACAAGAGCTTCAACTTTAGCCACCAGATTATGAAGCCCAATAGCTTTTAAGTCAATGGTGTTCTTGAACATTGATACTGTTTGAGTTCAACTCTCAGGTAGAGTATGGAGCATCTTCTTGTTAAGTTCCTCGTTATCATAATTAAGCTCCAAAATGCTCATCTCAATCACAAGCTGCATAAACCTATGTAGCTGTTAAGGAATAGATTCACCGTCAATATGATGAAATGTCTCATATTGGGATCTGAGTGTGTCCTTTGTAATGCTTCTCATTTCATCAATGCCGTCACACAGGGTGTGCAAAGTTTTCCACTGTGAGTTTGCTGTTTTATAGGCTTCACACCTAACGAGAAGGTCTTCAAGCAAAGCCATAGTAAGCATACTATAGGTTCTGATATCGATCTTGACCTTCTTTGCATCTTTCGATTATAAATGCTTTAGACTTGTTGGTTGATTGTTGTCTTTATAATCAGGTCCTAGTGCTGGTGGAATGTATGGACCCTCTGTGATTGAAGTCCACAGATCAGAATCAGTATAATTTATGTGGTTCCTAAAACAGATTTTCCATGTTTTGAAATCAGCCTTGTTCTCCAGCTTAGGGGGTTAGTAGGCTGATCCAAGTACTATATTACTCATGTTTAGATAATTGATGACAACCTGTTACTTATCAATTAATTAAGACAGTTATGTCATAATTACTCAAAAATCTCAATAAAGTCTCTTTTGAAAATTTTAATTGAGAATATTTAATGTTAACTATGTTCAAGTAAGGTTTGAACAATTCTTATCAACTGAACAATAACTCAGATCTACAAATTAAAACAAGTTTAGTGCAAATTTGAGTTGATCGGGCAATGAAACAGTACCCACTTGCTCAATGAAATAACTTCAATAATAGCGCCAATTTGTTAATTTAAATATCTTAAATAGCTATTAATTAGCTAATCCCGATATGTGAATTAATTGTTTTGTTCAATAACACGATCGAAGATGAGTTAAATACCTTCGAACGTATGAACAGACCCTAAAACAATTTTAATGAAAATCAATACATCTAATCAACAACTTGATAGATCTAGTGATATACACAATTAATCGAACAAAAAACTAATGCTGATAGATCAACTGATCTAAATTAACGAGCACTTGGCTCTGATACCACCTGTGAATCCATGGATCGTCCAGGGAATTATCGGCTTAGTTATTAACAAAACAATGATTGAGGAATTACCATCGTTTTATTTTTTGATTAATTGAATAACTATAACTAAACAAACAAATATATGTCATGAAGAACAAAATCAATACTCAAACTAACGAAGAACAATTGAATAACAGACATAAATGTAGGATTCTATATGCCCAAGACATGTAGAATATTGATACGGTTAGTACGTTATGATCCAAGTCGGGTTATACCCAATAACAAGCTTAGAAAACAACAATTAATATTTAATTGATGATATGATCATGCAATTAAATATTTACACCAATTTAGAAAATGAGTTTCCTAAATAATTTGCATATGAGATGGAACAACTTATTAGGATATTTTGTACAATAATATTATATGTAGTGTTATTTAAATTAGTTAGATAACATCAAATAATAAATAGAGTGTATGAGTTATACAATTAAAAGGTTAATTGTACAACTAATTAAGTGATTAGTTTAAATAATGTGTGTTTAAGTTTAAGGGGGAAACCCCTTTTGAAACAAACCAATTCGGTCGCTCCGCCCCTTCAAATGGTTGGCCCTTTTGCTTCCTTGAGAACTACATTATCATAACTAGTCCAACACTCAAGTGACTACTCTCTCATAAATGCAAAACACAAGAAAATAACTCCTCTCTCGCTCTCTAAAACTCACGGTTTTCAGCAGCATTTTGGAGAGGTTTTTGGAGTGCTTTTGGTGTTCTTCTCCCTAGCAAGAAGGTGTTTTACTATAGAGCTTGGGGTATACAAGCTTGAGAGGACCTCTTTTTGGTGCCTTGGTCGTTTTTCATCATCCATTTCAACTTCTTTTGTTTCTGAAAGGTAGATTATGGCAGCCTCTTTATGGCTGTCCATAATGTGTTGTTTGTGATTTCATAGCTAGTTTCATTCACATATAAAAGATCCTTTTGTTCTTGGGTTTGTTTATAACTTATAACATAAAAATAGAACCTGAAATTTCAGTTTATAAAACATGTTATAAAGTTCATTTCCGCAGCGTTTTTCACAATGTTTAAATGGTTAAACTATGTTCATGTTCTAACAAACCCAACATTGGCATCTAGAGCCGGTTATGTGAATAGCTAGCTTGTTTTGTCCTTGAAAAATTCGTTTTATGGACTTTAAAACCCCT
>BJCN01139921.1:0-11639 GCA_018326445.1 Flaveria brownii
AGGGTGCCCGCGCAATGCAGCGGGACGACATTTTACATTTGACACGTGCATTTAATATTTTGTTATTCTTTTAGTAGTTTTACAAAAGTTTATTATGTTTTTTTCTAAGCTAAAATTTAAAACAACAGATAAATGAGTTTTGCATGACGACTTGTGTATACGCATGCATTAACTTATTGTACCTCACAAAATACAGATCGTTTCAGCAAAAAGTTTATACCAAAATGTTTAAAAATAAAAATAGGTTAAGTTGTAGTCTCAAAACGTTTTTAATGTGATAGATTAAAAGATAAGAGTTGAAATCTTAAAACATATTAAGTTTTTTGTGTATGGGTAGATAATATAACATTTTATGCAAATATTAGTAAGTGTAAGGTTATTGTGTAACTAATTATAAAGGGTAATGTGTAAATAATGTTATAAATACTATTTTACCCTTAAAAGTGGTTGTATCTAATGCATTGAATATAGTAAGTGTTATTAATTTTATGGTATCTTAAAATACCCTTCTCATATGTTTTATATATAGTATAGATGAGATTTGTTGCATGTTACATTGTATTATGGTGATACACTTCATTTACATGATCGTCGATGATCATACATATTTGAATTTATATGTCATGTAACTATGTAACTATGTATACCAATTCAAATGTAACTATACGTTTCCTTTTTCTTACTTGTAATATGTAATGTGTTAAATAAATTATATTAGTATTTTAAATTAATATAAAATATTATACATTGTAATGAAAATAGAAAAAACTTTTCTATTTCAGTTAGAGGAAAAAATGTTCTTTTATGTAAAAGCACATAAAAATTTTGTCACAACCATCGATGAATACGTGCCACAACATTACCTCTCTTACTAACACAATCGCATTCTTTTCAACACACGTATTTTCATATAAAAAACTCCATTAACCGTATTAGAATAGATTATAATTAATTTTTTTTCCCATAAACAATTTATGTTATATATGCAACGACCAAATGTAGGAATTAGGATTAGACCAGAATTAGAATAAGTTATAGCGATGGATCTAAAATCACATGTAAGCGTAGCGATGTATATTGCATTGTAGTAATGAAAATGAAGTTGGTGTAACTTTTTATACGAACAACGGCTGTTTAAGAAATTTTAGAGTTTCATACAGAGATAATCATATACAACTACCACAACCACCACCATCATCAACGTTTTAAACCCGCACCATTACACCCTAACACGAAAAATCGAAAATAATGAGTTCTTTTACGGGTATAATTTGTTTAATAAACAGGTCACTTTTGCCTCGACATATCTAACCGACTTAACAATGGTGTGTTTTTTTCCTTTATACTAAAATACATAGGTCGACCTTTTAGCTCACTTAAAATTAGGTACTTGCATTGAGTTTTAATCAAGTGTAACATAAATAAATAAATAATCTTATTTGGGAGCATTTATGTACCAATTAAAAAGTACAGGGGAAAGATTAAAACTAAAATTTGAAAATGGCAGCTCCACTTGAAGGCTTTGATGCGAAGACATAGAGACCAAGATCACCCTTTTTGATCACACCACTCTCAATCCGAGATTGATAGAATTGCTCCTGTAAACAATTTCAATCCATTCGTTAGTATCAACAGCTACCAGATAACAAACATTACAATCAAAAAGTAAAATAAAAATTATCTTTTTAATAAATGAGACATGTGAGAGGGTAAAACTGACCTTTAAATTTAGAATAAATTGCGGGACGATGCTTTCTTTGACCAACGCAACTGCACATCCGCCCCATCCTGCTCCAGTAAGCCTAGCTCCAAGCGCCCCATTGTCTTTACAAACTTTAACCAATTCCTCAAGTTCAGGACAGCTGTTACAACAATATATACAAAATAAGTACCATCAATAAGAATGGACTCGTTCTAAACTGGCAAATTTCTTAGGAGTGACTCTTTTTGACAATGCATAATTTGCGTGACCCAAATTAGCACATTTAGAAAACATTAATCACCCAAACCAACCAGGTTCTTGAAATCTGGGTTATGATTGCAAAGTGTAGTTGTATTATTATAAGTGTGTGTGTGTGCGTGTGTGTGTATAGAAATGCATACAAACAAACATGCTCACATAGACAATATGGTAGATGCATACCTGCACTCAAATAGAACGCTGCAACTATGGTGGCTATCGTTCATAAGGTCGCCGAGTTTTTTCAGCTTGTCCTCCTCACTGTAAAAACACTTCCAAAGTTACCTTCCAAATTCTACCCTTTAAATGAATATAAAAATGCTTACTTTGGAAACGTTAGATTTAGAACTAATTGGACTTACTCAGAAGTCGATGATACAGCATCCTTGAAAGCATATACACGCTTTGCTTCAGAGTAAACATGAGAAGCTCTCTGATAACACAAATGTAAAATGTTAGCAAAAAGCCCGTCATTACCAAGTTCATCAATGGATAAACATTTATTGATGAATACACTTTGGTACAGATAGAGATGGCTGATGGCAAATACTACCTAATTACTTATGAATGCTTTAATTTGGGTTATGGTTTGTTATGGTTTATTGCTGAGAGTCAAATCAAAATATTATATCTAAAGGACATAAATGGGTAATTCGTGGGAAGATACTGAACTTTTGTATTTGAAAAATGTTTCAGGAGGAATCTGTTAAAATTGCTCAAAGTGTATGCTACTCTATAAAACCTCATAAATCACTTTATTCAGAATTTGTAACAACTAAATTAACTTTTACAATCATATTTTTATCTTATATAAAAGGTTCGGAAAAAAAATGTTTCTTTCAAGCTAACCACTACTAATAAATTTTATTGGCCCACGCAGACCCGTTACTGAAGTCAATGTAGGAAATTAACAAGTGTTCAGCCAAAAAATGTATAGATATAGATAAATGGGGAGACAAGTTAATGATTAA
This sequence comes from Flaveria brownii, assembly GCA_018326445.1. NCBI lineage: Eukaryota > Viridiplantae > Streptophyta > Magnoliopsida > Asterales > Asteraceae > Flaveria > Flaveria brownii. The sequence goes on from BJCN01139921.1 coordinate 2,932, forward strand.
TTGCAGAGATTCTTTGTGGCACATGCTTCGTATTAGATAAAGAATTACCTGGAATAACTTGTAATGTGTGGCAGCTTTTAGAACATCCAGTGAAGAAGCTGAGTCAGCGAATATCGAAGCCAAGCTTTTAAGAGTGATTTTCTCGATTTCTTCAGCTGTATATGGTTCTTCTTTTAGACATTCCTGTAATTGAAAAAATTATAAATGATTAATAAAATTAGAGGAAAAAAACAAAAAAATCCAGGCACCTAAAGTAGTATGGCATCAACTATTGTTTAATAAGCTGAATAATTAATCATAGATTCATAGACGTAAGGGGTTGGGTAATGGGCCAAAAGGTGCAACTTTTGGTTAGCGATAAAATGGGTTGGCTAAACCCAAAGACACTATGGAGTTTGACCAACTCAATCCATTTTTTCAGCAATTTTGTTTTATAAATAGTTAGTGTCGAATATGAGTATTCCGATATATAATGACAAAAACTACAGTACTTCAACACAAACTTATAAATACAATGATTTAGGAGGCTTTATGTATTAAAACACTTCGGGTAAAGTTTGACCCGTTGGACCCACTCGACCCGTTTATATTTTAGTCAACTTTTTGTTTCTATTTTACCAGCCCAACCTGATAAAAATAATTATAACCCATATAGATATCAAGCCATAATCGCCACCTCTAATTTATCATGTAGTCCAATACCTTAACAGCCAGGGTTGGGTCAGAAGACCCACGAGCGCCTGCGTAGGATATGCACAAACCTTCTACATCTGAAAGAGTTTTCACTTTTGATATCGATTCTTCAGGCTCCATTCCAAGTTTTATCCCAAGTACAATCTGAAAAGTTTCCAAAAACAAAAAAGATGATTAAAAAGTTAATAATAATCTTTAAAAGAATTAGATTCTCTTGCTTTATATAACATTATATAAGCTTACATTAGCACTAAAAAAAGTTGATAATAAATCTTTCTCAAACAAAAAAAGACAAGAAATATGATATTAAAATTCTTTTTTCTACTTACAGCAGCTAAACGACATTCAACAACCCGATTGTTATAGTTGGTCGCAGCAGTTACTGCTTTTTGAGATTCAGCCAATGAATGGGCTATCACGAAAGATCCGCCAGCTGGAAGTTGCACATCTGTTGCACGAATCGGATTGAAATCTATGAGCTCAGCAAACCCAGTTTTGGCCATAATAGATATTGCCTAGTTCAGTAAAAACACATAATTAAGTTATGACCACCAAATTAAAAGAAAATGCAATTAATCAGAATAATAAACTACATTACATATATACCTGGTCCATTCCACCAGATTGTGTCCCAATGTGTCTTTCACACTCACATGTAAGTTGAGCAAGTTCTTTCTACAATAGAGAAAATAAATAATTTCTATCAAGCATAACATTTTGAAAGGGTGCCAAAGTACTTACTTTCAACACATAAAGTATCAAGCAATAGCCATTATGGCAATTGTGGACTGTCATTATGGCAAATGTGGAAGAACTGGATAGCTAATAAGAAAACTTGAAAAGTTTGCGAATTCAGATAAGTAATATCTACAAATTTCAAGAGATGATGAGAATGGATACCTTGGGAAGATTGACATTGTGGACAGCCATTATGGCAATTGTGGAAGAACACACAAAAGCTGCAGAGCTTGATAGCCCAGACCCTGTATGGGCAAGAAGGAGATGAACATTAAGATAAAACATAAAAAAACTTAATTTATTATATTATATTATATTCATACTAGAGTGAAATACATGTTTTTAAATTACACAATATTGACTATAGAGTCTAGATGCATTTTCTTACCTGTAGGAACTGTTCCATCAATCATAACATCAAGCCCAACCGGTGATCCGACTTCCAGCCCTCTCGATTTCGCATATTCATAGAAACCCTTGTATCTACAAAAATACAAACCATGAGCTTCTAATGCTTGCATATCAACTGTTATATGACATCAATTGTTACGCCATAACATTAGGTAGCAAGTTAAGTAAAATTTGTTGTCACCCACCCACAAATAAAATAATGGCCCCATCGATGATTCTTTAAGTCAATCTCCTGCAAAACATTGAAATTCCATTATAATGAAACAAAGCTATTTGAAAAAAAGATATCCAAACATATATCTCTGGCTTTTGCAACATAAAAAATTTCATGTGTTTACCTGGTTTGGGTCGACAGGATAAGTACACATGGTGTACTTGTCACTAACGTTTGCAATCGTAAGAAGTTTTTCAGATTCCCCAGCATCCCTTTTCCGGATGGCTACTATTGTGTCTTGCCTAATCGCCATGGGTAACACCGAATATCCCTCATAGTCAATGTGCTCTCCAATTAGATTTACTCTTCCTACGTTTCAAAAACAATATTGCAAATATTCAATGTTAACAAAAGAACATAAAAACACCATAAAAACAAGAAAAGCCCTATGCACCGAGCAACAAATCACAATAATGTATTTAATAAAGTTGTTAAAAGATGAATAACCTGGAGCGCGAGCATAGATATCTGGAAGATGACCAAATAATTGCTTGAATTTGGAATTGATAACAGAGATACGAAGTTGAGCTTCTTCAAGTTGTGATCCATCACCATATACCGCATCGAGATTGGAGTAGACTGGAACGGGGAGATCTTCGTGGTTCGCCATTGATTGACTTTTTGCTGAGAATACAAAAAAGAGGAATTTAATGTTCAAAAAAATAATAATAAAAAAAATAAAAACTTTTTTTTTTCAGTTCATATATAACTAAGCAAGTAATACACAAATTTTCCTCGTAATTTCACAGCTCCCATTAACTCACTCCATTGTTAGAATAGAAACTCAAATAACTAATATTAATTCATATAATCATTTTTTTTACATTTTGATTATAGATAAGTGATATGTATAATATAAAATGATTATTCAAATTATAATTTAAATGGCATCACATCAATCTCAATAGATTTGTAAGTAATCCTAAAAACTAAAAAAAAAATCATTGATGTATCCCTTTTGATTAACATCATCAACAAACACAAAAAAGATTCTTATTTCTTAGAAATAATTTTGGTAACAAGTTAGTAACAGAATTTGTAATAATAGTTTTAGAGGACTAAAATGTAAAATAAGATGGCGTGTTATTATTAACAGCAGAATGTTATAGAACTTCTTATGATTACAAAGGATATTAACAACATAATGTTACAGAACTTATGATTACAAAGGATATGAAGAAATTCCCAAAAGTCTTTGATAATAATAACATGTTGTCTTATGTTACTTTTTTGTCATCTAAAACTATTATTACACATTCTTTTACCAAAATTATTTCTGAGAATCTTTTTTGTGTTTGTTAATGATGATAACCAAAAGGGATATAATGATGATTTATCTTTTTAGTTTTTAGGAGCACCTACAAATCCATTGATAACAAAATGTGTAATAAGCCAAAATTTTACAAAGGATATGAGGGAATTCCCAAAAATTTTACACCTTTATTCACTACCTGAATTCTTAATACTAACTACTTTTGATTTCAAGTAATTCTTCCATATCTCTGCTCAACTAAACTTAATAAATATCTATACTTACTCTTGTTTGATTACACTTCTTGTAGCAAACCAAATGATGAGGTTGTTAATCAAGTAGTTATATAACTTTAGTTTAACCACCATCATCTAACTTAATATCATAATGGCTTAACTTAACCCAATCACTGGACTGATACCACTTCACTTCAGCACCAACATCAAGACCCCATTGTCATTCTGAAGATGATCAACCCAACAACTAAACAACCAACAAGTTGCTCAAAATACGTAGCTAACACTTTACACTTCACACTTGTAAGGATTCTCAATCAGTGAAACAACTGTTGTTTAGGTTCATTACTTTCCTAACAGACCCCCGATTAAAGCATCAGATTTGATCACACAAGCAAATAGAAATAAAAACAGAATGACGAACTTTGTCTCCTATAGAATCAATTCTAGGTTACAATATCTAGGTCGTCGGAAACAGATCGGAATTCACAGACAAAGTTCATACAACTAGCAAAGGATTAGGTTTTTTACCTCAAGAGCTAGTAAACAGAAGAGATCGGAGACGAAGAAGCTGAAGGATTGAAGTAGATGTTGATAGCAACAACTCCGTTTGTCACGTGATAGCGGTGGTTCGATTGAAGGATTTCGTGAGTCCGATTAAAGGGTTTTAAATAGTCGATTGCGAGATTTGGGGATTGATGTTGAAGATGATGATTATCGATGATAATTTCGGTCAACGAAAGTCTATCCAAATAGCCAACTGGATCCACAATGTTTCTATCTATTCTTTCCATTACTAGAAATTGGCCTGCATTAGATACTTGGGTTTATTTTATCGAGAATGATTCAAATAAAAAGTATTTTAAAATTAAAAAAATGGTAATAAGTAATCCTAATCATTAGAACTTTAACCAAGGGTCAATGACTTTTAGATCAACTGATTTAGGAGAAGGCACCCTGTGACTTTTAAAAGTGGAGATCATGGGTTGGAGTCTCATTAGGTGCAATATGTTCCAAGTGGGCCAAGAGTTTTATCGCAGTAGGCATTTGGGTGGTGGGTTTCCCTTGGAATGGTGGGCGAGCCGGGTCACCAGCGCTGTCTGTGTTTGCAGGCATGGGTGGCCTTTCGCCAATAGGTTTACCCGGATGACCGGACTTAAAAATTATTCGTTAGTCGTTAAAAAAAAAAGAACTTTAACCAATGGTTTAGATCAAATTATATGAAAAAGTTTTGTTAAAGGTGTATTTAATAGTCACTTTTGTTGACTTTTTGTAAATTTCTTTATTTTTTAAACGTTTATAACTTTTATGTGCGCTATTATTTTTATATATAAATTACACCATAAGAACATGTGTTTTTTAATCTTTAAAATGAGTATAATATTATTATATAAAAAAATAATAATATTTTTTTACGTTTTTTCGCTCATATTTTGTCATTGAATATTTTATGCAGTCAATTGTGTCTGTTGTTTATGTCTAGAAATCATACACTTTTGAAACGGTTTTGTCAAGTATTTGAAGCAATTTTTAGCAATTAAAAAGACACTTTAGTAGTACGTGTAATCTATCCTAATAAACCTTTACATTATGGACACGTGACACAATCACATCCCATCGCGCAAAATGTTTCCCGGCTAAACCCATTAACCCGTTTAAAATCAACAGGCGGATCTTTCGACCCAATTTCTTTTTCTCGCTGATTCTATATGCCTGCCTCCTAACTTTTTTCTCTACAAGCCCTAAAAACTTCATTCCATCCTATCTGATTTTGTTAAGGTGAAGATGACTAGAGATGAAAAGGTGGTGCTCAACTGGTTTTGTTGTATTGGAATTGTTGTTAAAGGGGTTCACTTACAAGCATTTTGATCACGGGAACTCACTCGTTGTTGGGAAGGGTTATTGTTTTTGCGTTTCGTCTAGGTGATTTGGTCTTTGTTGGAGGTGGTTAATCTAATTGCTAAGATGTCTTTGTTTTGTTTTGGTGGGTTTAGTTTGGTTGAATTGTGTGTGTGTTTTTGAACTTTGTTTTTTTATTTCAAGTAAGCAAAGAACCGACCCGTTTATAGCTGTCACGGACCCCATACCAACTGCATCAAGGTTACTATAATTTGGATTCACCTTTTGGGTTTATGTCAAGGCATGCGTAATGTCTCATATCAATTTAGTTGTAAACCGGTTTAATATGCAAATAATTTTTTAAACTATTATGGTCAGTTTGTTTTTTGTTTTCTTATGTTGTGGTTTGATTGATCTTCTAAAATTGTTTATGAATCTTGATCTATTTATGTCCTTAAGAAACAAAACTAAAATCTTTGTTTAAATTACCTACCTTTTTTACCTTTGAATCATGCAATTTTGTCATTTTCTCTAGAGCTCTATGTAAGTATAATAGTATAAAGCTATCAATCTAATTTAGATGATGTAACAAAGGAAATCACATTGTTTCTATTGATGATTCTGGCACCTATTAATATCAGTTACCTGGATTTTTATAATCATTATAGAATTATTAAATTTTCTATTATATAATCTCGTGTAATACATGAGTTTATAATCTAGTTTAAAATATTATAATTAGAAGGGGAAAGAAAAAGATGAAAAAAATCTCAAAGGAGCCCTTCAAAATGGGCTTAGCCATGGTTGTCACTTGAGAATTTTAAGATCTAAATAAGCAAGTGATCATAGTATGAGAGGGGCAATTGATTTCTAATTGATAAGTTTAATTATCTAAGTAGTAAAATACGTGTCAAACTCTTATTGTTGAAGTTACTACTCATAATATATACACATATATAATTGACTAGCTTTAGAAAACTTGTGTATTACACAAGTTGAATAAATAAAATAATAATTTAATAAAATTTATGAAAAATAAAATAATATTCCAAGATATGATATGACTGAAATTATATATGCGTAAGTAATATAAGTAATAAAACAATGATATCTTTTTATAACTTTGTTTTAATTGTTTTTCAAAAAATTACATTTTATTTTAAAACAAACCGTATAAAAATATTGTTTTTTAAAATATTTCATTATCATAACACCTAAATTAAATTATTTTTGGTTTTTAAATAATTTACTTTTTAAAAACACTAGTTTTATAATATATCATATTTTTAAAAAGTTATATTTTTAAAAAGTTTGATATTTTAGAAAAAAATATTATTTATACAAATTTTTTATTTAGAAATAACATTAATAAAAAAACTTTTTCTTAATTTATAAAAAAATATTTTAATCTAAAAAATTATTAAATAATATTATTAGTAATAAAGGTAATTATTTAATAGGAGAGAGATGCGTGAAAATTTTGATGAGGAAAATTGTGGTGCTAACACATGTCATACCAAGTTACTCTTTTATTATAATATGTATATTAGTTTCGCTGACGATAGTCTCTCGAGATGTGGAGCGCGGATAAAGTATCATTCCTAGCAAGCATGCCATCATGGTATAGCGTGTGTGGAATACACACTTGGTTTTACAACACATGTTTGGGTATGAAAATATCGTCAATAGATATTTATATGTCCCTTGTGAAAAGAAAACAATAACAAGTAATAAATACAACTCAAACCCACCAGTTTTGGTTAAATCAGCTATTGTTAATTGCCTTTTAGTGCATTCTGTGTCGATTATTAGTTAAATTTGTTAACTATTTGATTCCATCATTTGCATCATACATTCGGCTTCTTTCTCTTTTTTTTATTTATTTCATCACTATCAGTTTCTCGACCGATCCCTTTTAGGTGTTACAACCATATCCTTGTGCTTTATTTTAAACCACATCAGATTTGTTGTTGACTCAGTATCGAAAATTGGCATGGTTTGGCCAATTGAGTAGAGTTACTAGATAAAAGATTATACTACATTAATTAACTGAAAATGCAAAGAGAAAATGTATAAATGAATACAAGAGTGGGCTAAAATAACTGAAATGAAGATTGCATGTATACTTGATGACATACAAGGACAAGCATGTTACTTGGATACAGAAGCCTCAGCACCTTCTTGGTGCAAACTGTTATCTCTGCGGTAATTAGCCCCTGAAAGCAGATCGCGTATAGTTGTTTACAAATTGTACCTTATACCTATTCAGTTCTTGTTCTTAAAATTGCTTCCAGTTATGTGGACCTGAGAATACGAATATTGTTAAGAAAATTAATAGAAGTGACTAAAATAAAATGTGAAGATATGATCACAGCTTACTTGAAATATTTTTCCAAGCTTTTTCATTCCAATCGCGTGTTGCTTCAGCTCCTCTTTGGAAACACTGGGATCTTTGAGCACCTGAAACGCAATATCACCATTTTACAAGCCAACTCTCTGCTTTTCACAAGCATGTCCTTTTTTCTGGTTAGTTTACTAGATAATCATTAATTTGTCAAGCTTTAGTACAACTCCAAACAACAAAAGCAAATCCAAATATCATCTCATAATCACTTTCAAGCACACATCTAAACACTCCACACAAGAAAACATTCAGAATACAAGAGTTAACCTATATCCAAGGCGATGACTATGTGTAGTGAACAGTAAACAAGGATTTGTTTTTTTTTATTTGCTGGTCTATCCACTTATCAATAGAGAGATTATCCAAAGCATGTAGTGCATATGTCATGCGTCTTCAACGACACACAAATTCATATTTCTATAGGTAGAAAAATGGAAAGGCTGGTACAGGGTCGAAACAAACTGGGTTAGGATGGTAATCTTATCAAGAGGGATTGGAAAAAAAAATTTGGAATAATTGATAAAGTTGTATATTATTGTGTGTAAAATAGAGGAGTGTCCTCTTCCTTTTACACTAGATTACAAGGGTTCCTATCTAGTGAAATATGGAAACAACATTCACTAAATATGGAAGATAATGGAGGTGTTTCTTTCTTTTTCAACACACCCCCTCAAGTTGAACGGTGGGATTTCCAAAGTTCAACTTGTCCAAGCATTTGTGTAGTAGTCGTTCGTTCACAGCTTTTGTTAGGATGTCTGCCAGTTGATCTTTAGACCTGACGAATGGAAGGGAAATGAGACCTACTTCTAACTTTTCTTTGATGAAGTGTCGGTCAACTTCAACATGCTTCGTTCGATCATGTTGTACTGGGTTCTCTGATATTTGGATTGCAGCTTTATTATCACACATGATTTTACTAGC